>CM053037.1:47227712-47291054 GCA_028564925.1 Lithobates sylvaticus | reverse complement strand
TCCCAAATCTATCTCCTGATAATTCAGAGCCTTGGAGGCACGCTACACACTTTCAGTTTGGTGTGTATTGCTAGAGAGTTTTTTTTTCTTGGGAGAGTGCTTGTGATCAGCACAGGGCCAATTGGCACTGACCAGACAGAGGGTTAGGGGTCCTCATAGGACAGTCGGAGTAGAATGAAATCTCCTACAAGCTTTAACCAGACACTCTAATGCTGTGTACACACAAGCGGAATTTCCGACAGAAAAAGTCAGACAGAAGCTTTTCATCGTATATTCCGATCGTGTGTGGGCCTCATTGGACTTTTTTTTTTTTTTTCGAAAATTCTGATGGACCTAGAAAGAGAACATGTTTTAAATATTTCCGACGGAACCAATTCCTATCGGGAAAACCGCTCATCTGTATGCTGTTCCGACGGACCAAAAACGACGCATGCTCTGACGCAAGTATGAGACGGAAGCTATTGGCTACTGGCTATTGGACTTCCTTTTTCTAGTCCCATCGTAGGTGTTGTACGTCACCGCGTTCTTGGCGGTCGGACTTTGGTGTGATCGTGTGTACGCAAGACAGTTTCAACAGAATTCCGACGATTGGTTCCGCCTTTAGAGTTTATTCCGACGAGAAAAACGGTCGTGTGTACAGGACATTAGAAGTCATGAGATTGCTATGAGAAAAGGTATTTAGCAGTTTTATATTTACTAAAATAATTGCATTTCCATGTTCTGTGTACTGTGGGATACCAGATGTAGTGAATGCAGGGTCCTGGGTTTAGTATTGTTATTGTTATACAGGATTTATATAGCGCCAACAGTTTGCGCAGCCCTTTACAATGTTGGGGCAAACAGTAACACTTTAAGGGAGGAGACTAGATGGTGGCAGTAAAATACATTTTGGGCTGGAGATGCAAAAAGTATAAATCTGATGTTTGCTAAAGGAGTAGAGGATGTTCACTTAGTAAAGTTCATATTGAATATCCAATCATGCAAGAAAACAAAATAATTGCATTGCTCATCATTGGATGAAAAAAGCTTCACCTTCTGCACCAAGCAAAGTGAACATTCAGTTTGCAAAGTGAAAGTTCTCTATTCCTTTAGTAAATCAGTTTCTTTGGTTTCAGCAGTAAATATATTTTAAATAATATCTGTACTATTGAATGAAATGAGCCTGTTTATGGCTAAGATACAAAGACTTGAATTACTTACAATAAGGTTACAGAGGAAGAGAAACAAGTAAACGTCCTTCATTGTTTTTCTTTTCTTCAGATGCCTCTTAATGTGATGAGTCAGGGTTACTCTTCTCGGTGTGCTCGGATTTTCTGGAGGGCTTGTTAGGGACAATCTGCTTTCTTTCTCTGGACTTTTACCTCTCATAGAATCATGTTCCGCAGGCCTGGGGTGACTTGTTCCCTGGAGAGCATTAAGTAAGTTGGGAGGTGGAAGACGATGCAGGCCTTCTATTATAAAAACATTTTGAAGAGAGTGTTGTATAATCATCAGTACAGAATAGGAAAGGGTTAAACCACACAGGAGGATAAAGGGAACTGTGGATGCCATGGCTATAATAGAATAGTAAGAAATTGCATATTGGCCTAATGTTGCCAACAAGAGTAGAACTGTATCTAAGGTCCGACTTGGGTTCTTCTGATTGTCCATGTTTCTCTTATCGAGCCTGAAAATTACAATTCCCACCACATTGGCCAGACACATGAGAACAAGGCTGATCACATGAAAGTAGTAGAAAGCAGTCAATGATAAAAAGTTTTTTTGAGAATTCCCTCTACCCAGTTCATATAAGACAAACATTACTAAGCCTGTAATAAGAATGCCCAAACCAGAAAAGAGGCCTAGAAGTGGGATGTGTTGACGAACCCCTGGCCCCAGTCCATGGTGAAAAGAAGCATTTTCATCAATCTTGCGTCCGACATTCTTCCACATGATATAGATCATTGCTGCAGCAAAGAGGTTGTACTCAATATTGAAGGGGTACAGGTAAGTATAAACTGTTTTGTCAACTCCACATTTGTACGCACATACACATTTCTTCTCATGTTCGTTCACATCTGTTGAGAAAAGTAGCATGAAATTATAAGAAAACACATGTTCAGTTTCATAGAGAAAACCTAGTATTCAAAATTAGACAAAATACTTAAGGCTGGGATCACACTTATGTGAATTGGATGCTGATTTCCCTGCATCCAATTCACATGACAGGGGACTGTGACCGGCTCTCAACGGAGCTGGTTCACACATCTCCGGGGCGCAGTCCGCACTGGAAAAGTTTTCTGTGCTTCTTTGGCTCAGTTTCAGGTCTGAATTCAGGCAAAAATTCGGACGTGATTCGCACCTGAAACGAGAACAGGGATGCACCGGACCCCTGCTGCCATCCGCGGCCACAGCTAGTGTGAACCTAGACTAATACACAGAGAATTCACCTAATTTCTTGACCCTTTGACAGCAGAACAGGAAATTAACCATGGTTGTCACTAGAGACAGAAATAATGACCTGATGGAGCAGGGATAGGCAACCAAACACAAGTGCCAGGGCAGTCATGCAATGTCATTTTCAGTGGCACCTGGAATATTGTCCTGTGGCATTTGTACAGACTTGTGCCCTGTACACACGGTTGGAAATTCTGCCGGAAAAGGTCCGATCGGATTATGTTGTGGTAAAATCGATCGTGTGTGGGCTCTATCGGACTTTTTCCGTCGGAAATTCCGACGTAAAAAATTTGAGAGCAGGATTTAACATTTTCCAACAACAAAATCCGATCAGACTTTTTCAGATCGTTTGTAGAGAATTCAGACAAAGTGCCACGTAGGCTCAGATCAAATTACGAGACCAAAGCTATTGGCTACTAGCCTCTACGTAGTTCTGTCATACCCAACGAACGTCACCACGTTCCAAACGATCGGATTTTCCGATCACTTTGTCCGACCGCGTGTATGCAACACCAGTTTCGAACAAAATACATCGGAAAAAATCTGACGGATTTGGTGATCGGAATGTCCAACCGTGTGGTCCAATGCCGCTGCTGCTGTCTCAGTGACAGATGTGCCGATGGGCCCCCCCCCCGCCTAAATGGTCTCTTTCGGTTCTGAGCTGAATCATGTGCCCGGGTTACAGGCAGTACAAAACCCGGGCACACGATTCAAGACCCGTACTGTCCAGGTGAATCCCAGACAGGTAGCAACCCTACTGCTCTGCCTGTATACTGAATAATCGTCTGGTGCTGGCAGACATCAAGTCCTTGCTACCTGCCGCTGAGCTCCTGCTGTGTGTGATCAAAGCGGGAGCGAACCAACGGTGGCGCACGCGTGCACCCCTGACCCGGAAGTGTGAGGTCACAAACTAAGTACGCGATCTGGCACAGAGTATATTTATAATGGATGGTCTGCAAGTGGTTAAAATAAAAATGAAAGGCAAAACATTTGTGTATAAATATGAAAAAACATTATAAATCCCTTTTTTCCCCTTTTTTATAAGCAATTGCATTTCCTTTGTTCTCAGTTACATAAGAGCTGGGGAAGATAAACAACAGCACATTAAAAGGGGTTTTAAACCCTTGTGTTTTTTCACCTTAATGCATCCTATGCATTAAGGTGAAAAAACACCTGGCAGTGACCGGCCCCCCAGTTTTACTTAACTGAGCTCTGGAATTTCCCACGCCGGTGACGCGATCTTCCTCTGCCCGGGGTTCTCAGCTCTTGATTGGATAGATTGATAGCAGCGCGGCCATTGGCTCCCGCTGCTGTCAATCAAATCCAGTGACGCGGGTGCCAGGGGCGGGGCCGAGTCGTACATTTGGAGTCTATGGACGCTGAATGCTGGACTCGGGAGCGCGCCCCCAAGGTAACCCCCCCAGAAGAGCGCTTCTCCTAGGGGGTTATTTGATGCGGGGAGGAGCCACCGAGGGACCCCAGAAGACGAGGATGGGGGCCACTCTGTGCAAAATGAACTGCACAGTGGAGGCAAGTATAACATGTTTGTTATTATTTTTAATTATTTTTATCGAAGCTTTACAATCACTTTAAGCTTCCCATTAAAATGCTGTGCAGGGGTGGGGGGTTTTAGGACATGTCTGACCATTGGAGGAGAGCAATATAAAGAAAATATTGTCAGGATCACCTAATTCTCCTGCTCCTCATTCCAGCATCAGCAACATTCCAGTGTTGGTTGTTGCATTCCCCCTGTCTGTGTTCAGGTGATTGATCTGGTCAGTCACCTGATATAAGCAAACCGAACACTCTATCCCTTGCTTGTGATAGAGACAGAGTTGCCTGCATTGAGGTAGACGTGACATTCGTGACATTATCACAAGCCATTAACAAAAAAATTCTGTCAAGACACTACACAGGCCCATTTATTTGCCCTCAGGAAATTTGTAAACTGACATGTCAAGTCCAGGAACTGCCTATGCGTGTAAACGCACCTCCAGCAGTAACGCAGGAGCAAGTTAACCCGCCTGACCGTTTTTCTGGTGATCCCCATTTGTTTTCTAACTTTAAAAATAGTTGTATGCTATACTTTAAGCTCAAGCCACACTCCTCTGGTTCTGAAGCACAGCGGGTCAGCCTGATTATTACATGGTTGCAGGGGGATCCCCAGTCTTGGGCATTTAGTCTCCCAGCAGATGACCCAGTCAGAGGGTCAGTTGAAGCCTTTTTCAAAGCCTTAGGTTTACATGTACGATGATCCTGATCATGCCCACTCAGCTTGGGTCACTCTGTCAGGACAAACGCACCGCTGAACAATACTGTTCTGATTTCCGTCGCTGGGCACCTGACTCAGGGTGGAATGACCCAGCTCTAAGAAGCCAGTTCAGATTAGGTTTATCAGACTCTATCAAAGACTCCTTAATACACTACCCTGAACCAAAGTCGTTGAATGAAGCCATGCAAGTAGCCATCCGTATTGACAGGCGTTTATGGGAAAGGCATACAAAGAGGTTTGTTTCTTTGCCCCCCAGTACGCTGCCCACCTTTTCTTCATTTCATGAGCCGTCTCAGCTTCTGCAGGAGGATGAGCCCATGCAAGGGATCATGGCAGGAAATTCAATACACCTGCTCAATCACAGATGGATGAAACTACCAAATCTGACTCATCGCTGTCTGTTTTTCTTTTCCGCAGGCTCACAGTCGTCCTTCAGGAGGACAGGCATCATGTCCTTCTAAGCGCATTTGGCACAGTGGTGGGTACCTTCTGATCCCAAGCACAAAAAACGTCCTGAGGTATTTTCTCGAGGGGAACAGGCTACTAGTAGCAATTTTACACCATTTCTGCAGGGCATCCTATCCAAGGGTGCCTATAACACTAGAATAGACCACCTACACCTACAGGTGATTTTTTTTTTAGATCCAGCCATAGCATTACAGGAGGCCACAAAACAGGTAAATCTGAGCGCCTTTGTTTTTAGTCCATCCAATTCTCAGAACCCACGGGCCAATCCGAGCTAAATATCATTCATTTAACCACCATTCAACTCAGTCTGGTACAAGTGTCTATATTACAACTTGGTCTGGGGTTTTGTCCAGCGCAATCCATTACTAGATCAGCAACTATCAAAGATTTATATTTATTTGCGCACAGATTAACCTGGAAATTCATGTTTGCTTCGGAATGCAATCAGAAGAAATTAGAAAAAGAACTTACTAAACAAATCAAACACTTTACAATAAATGAGTTTAGAGCACTCAGGGATCTGATGCTCCTGTATTAGGAAAGCTCTGGTGAGGCACCTGTTCCACCCCTCTGAGATCTCGGATAACATTATGCACATGTCTACCACAGTCACTGGCACTCGTTTTCAACCCAAATCCTGTCACTTCCCAGATTTGTTAACATGGCCCAATGTTTGGGCATTTGTTCAGCTCACGATTAGGGATTTGAAATCTAAACAATGGTGTAGGCTGGGAACCAACCTTTCATCACACTACTGATCCGTCTCAAGCACTGAAGATGCTTCAATCTCAGAATGATATTGTAATTAAACCCTCTGATAAGGGTGGGAATATTGTTCTCATGTCCCACCCTCAATATCAAAAGATGTGTCTAAACGTTCTCAGGAATCATGAGTGGTACTGTCGGATAAGGAGGGAGCAAATCTCCATTTATGTTAATGAATTAGGTGTATTATGCGCCAATGCCTATTTTGAGGGGTTGATTGATCAAAAAATACCTTAGATTATTTGATTCCCAAATTTCCCTATTTGGCAACTTTCTATGCTCTCCCTAAGGTGCAAAAGGACCTCTCCAACCCTCCGGGTAGACCTATCATTTCTGGGAATGAATCCCTTACTGAAAAAGCCAGTAGATATTATTCCTTTCTAATGCTTCATGTGATTTGTCCACCTTCCTATATCCATGATACATTGGATCTTTTGAAACCTATAGAGGGGATTCGTGTTCCCCCGGATGCCCTGCTCGTTGCTATAGATATAGAGGCCTTGTACTCTAGTATCCCCGGACTACTTGGCGTCACAACCATTTTCTACTGAATCTACTCAAATTCAAAATTAACCAGAAATCATTTTGCTTTCATGGACCAGATTTACTTGTAATTGCAAGGAGTGGCAATGTAAACTTGCTGTGCCCCATCTTATGCAAATCTATACCTTGGAGGCTGGGAAAGGTGGATTTTTGCCAATGACAACTTTGGTTTTTGGTTGACAAAAGGTACTATACTGGTTTCACTATATTGATGATCTGTTAATTATTTAGACAGGATCCAGGGATGAGCTCCTATGCTTTCTGGAGGCTCTTGACACCAATTAATTTAACCTTAGATTCACAAATACCTTCAATACGCATCAGATGTCCTTTCTGGATCTGACTATTACCATCGATGAGAATTGATACATTATGACTGACCTATATCGTAAGCAGAGTTCAGGTAATACTATACTGCATGCATCGAGTTCGCACCCTGTCCCACTAATTAGGAGCATACCTTTTGTGCATTATTTGCGCCTCCGTACAAATTGTTCCTTGGATGAGGATTTTTTCTATCATTCTGGGTTGTTACAAAATAGGTTACTAGCTAGGGGTTATTGCAAATCCCTATTGAGAAAAGCCTTTAACAAAGCCAGTCTAGGACCCAGATCGGAACTTCTTTACAAAAGTGCTCCTAAGATTACAGCCAACACGGTCAAATTTATTACACGTTTTTCAGCTCATGAACAACCTCTACGTTCATCCATTTCTTGACACTGGCACCTATTAGCTGAAGACCATATGCTATCAAAGTATGTACTTCAAACCCCCAAATTGTTTTTTAGGCGGGTCATCTCTTTGCGTGACAGCCTAACAACGAGTCACTTTCAAAATGGAACGGATTCTCCTTCCTGCCCTTGTAGGGGGACTTATCGTTGTGGGAATTGTAGTCGTTGCCCCTGGGTAACAAAAGGCAGGGGTATACGTTTAGCTAATGGTCAATGGCACCAATCATGACAGTACACTAATTGTTCAACTCGTGATGTAATTTACCTGATGACCTGTAAATGTCATGCCTTTTACATTGGTAAAACCATATGTGAATTTGGTCACAATGATTAGGGACCATGTGTATTATTCAGGCAACGCTAAAATCATTACCCCTGTTACCAGACACATCCTGTGTCCTAATCACAAATTTGATAATACTTCAGTTTCTTTTTTTTGTCTTGGAGGTAATCCCTCCAAACCCCAGAGGAGGTGACTGGGACAATTTGATTTTGAGATTCAAAACACTGTGGATCTAAAAATTATCAGCCCTCTCCCTGGGAGGAATGAAATAAATTCCTACAAACCCTTCTTATAGGTGGTCCAATACCCCTTATCACTTTCATGATTACTTGAGAACAAATTGACCTATCTACTTGCCCCCCTTCCCTCCATAGATAGAGATACTGTCCTTATGACCATTGAGGTGCCGTGTGGTCTCTTGGTTTTGTGTACTCAGGTTTTAAGCTTGGATAATATACTCTTTTTATGTGATATTGGCACTTTGTTATTGATTGACATATACATGTATTTATGTTGTGTCCTATGCATTATGTATTAGTTTCTTTTATGATGTGTATTTTTCATAAATTTTATTTATCCTTATGTAGCTTGATTCACTAGATATGGGCCTCCATTTCCTCTGTTGGGTTGTCCGGCCCTTGGGTGTCCCTAGTTTTCCAGGCGAGTGTGTGATTCCCCATCCTGATGGTCATCTTCCATTTGTCCACTAGATGGCGTCAAAAGATTTCCATTCCATGTGGGGATGGGCACACAGTGTCATTCCAGGGAATACCTCTGGGATGCGCCATGCTGCAGTACTGCGTATGCTCTGTCCGCGATCGTGTCCAGTAATGTCATTTATTGGTGCCTTGCTGCCGTGTTGAGGTCATTAACTGGACAGGCGTCAGGTGTCTATATAATGGGAACTTGTTTCCCATGGTCTGTGAGCGGTGGTTTTCATGGTGGTGATGTTTACCTACTGAACAGGTGTCCTGGTGAGTTTTTCTTATACCACTCCGCTATCTCTGGTTGATTTCATAGGGTCAGTGGTGGTTAGGTCCTTCGGTTGATCTTAAACTGTATGTTTTACCTTTCCAGGGATTGATGGTAGGCTTATGTTTGGTATAACTAGATCCTTAGCCGTGGTGATTCCTTCACTATATTCCAGTCTATTCCTGTGCTGCTTGATCCCTGGTCGAACATATGTTCTTTGAATTGGATGTTTTATGGCCTAAGTGGGCTGACTGATTCCTTTGAGTCAGGTGAGTGGGAGGTGTACTTCATAGGTTCCTCCTGTATACATGTTGACTCATGTGTCACTATATTCTTTGTATTTATAGAGCCGTTTCATCTTGGCTCGTGAACAGTTCACCATTAGCCCGGAGCCCTCTATTTTAGGAGTATACCTTCTCCCCCGCCCCGCCATACCGCTTGTTACATTATGAAGATTATTGTAGGTGTGTATTGCCATGTGTATCAATTTTCTTATGTGTTTAATTGGCCTTATTATATGAGATGGGTCCGGGTAATGATGGAAATCCCCCATCCCTGTTATAGACCACTATTGAAACAGCTATATTGGTGCTTTGGCCTTATGCTATAATTTTCCTTTTTCTTTATTAAATCTTTTCTACTCTCACCTGGCTCCCACACTCGCCCGGGAGACTGCTGGCCTTCACCACCTTTGAGATGCCCTATGTGCTGGTGCTGGCCCTGCTGGTGAGTATCAGGGCCCATAGGACCTTTTCCTTCTGGTTATCACATCATTTTGGTACCCCGTCCCTTTAGAATGTAAGCTCTATGAGCAGGGCCCTCCTGTACCTTTTGTATTGAAAGGTACTGTAATTGTGTTGTCCCCCCTATACATTGTAAAGTGCTGCGTAAACTGTTGGCGCTATATAAATTGTGTATAATAAGAATTAATGAATGTATTTATCTGTGGTGCTTTTTGACTGTGGCCTTCCACCATTGTGGCAGTTACTTGGTGGTCCTACTCTAATCCTGCAGCTCCATTGTATTACCTTGTTTTACAATATGAAGATTTTTGATATGTATGTTTACTTTAAAAAAAAAAATATTCCTCTGAACTATGCTCCTGAAGAAGCGGTTTACCGCGAAACATGTAGAGTCTACAACTGGATAAAGATGAATACTCAATTTCCCTCAATAGGTTGATGCATCTATGCCTTTTCCAGTTCTTATCAGAGGAAATTGATTGTTTTGAGGGTGTCGCTTGTTATGGGATACTCCGTACTTTTTGTATGTTACATGTCTGCCCCTGTGGGTATCTTTTAAAGAATTTATTCTTAGTTTTTTTCAATAAATGTTTATTTTTATAAAAGCTGCTCAGCATTCTAAGTCTATACTGTACCATGAAAGTCCAAGGTTGCCTCCATTTATTCTAGTTGTGCCTTTGTCATACAGGTGTATTATTAACCAGTTATACCAAGCGGGTGCTAATTAACTCTTTTAACTGAAAGAGAAACAGCTGTGTAGGAGACTTAAAACTGGGTGCCAAACTCTGGTACTAAAGTGAGGTTGCGGAGGACAGTTTCATATCACAGGTCATTCACCATGGCAAGACTGAGCACAGCAACAAGACACAAGGTAGTTATACTGCATAAGCATGGTCTTTCCCAGGCCATTTGTACCCCATTACCATTTCACACAGGGGGGTCGGGATCTGGGGGTCCCCTTGTTAAAGGGGGCTTCCAGCATCCAATAAACCCCCCCCACCCGCAGACCCCCACAACCACCGGGCAAGGTTTGTGGGGATGAGGCCCTTCTCCCCATCAACATGCGGACAAGGTGCTTTGGGGCGACTACTCCAAAGCACCCTCCCCATGTTGAGGGCATGTGGCTTGGTACGGTTCAGGAGGGGGGCGCTCTCTCGTCCCCCCCTCTTTTCCGGCAGCCTGCCAGGTTGCATGCTTGGATAAGGGTCTGGTTTGGATTTTTGGGGGGACCCCCACATAATTTTTTTTTTAATTTTGGTGCAGGGTTCCCCTTAAAATCCATACCAGACCTGAAGGACCACGCTTTTTTTTGGTTCGGGGTTCACCTTATTATTCATACCAGACCCAAAAGGGTCTGGTAATGGACTGTGGGGAAATTCCATGCCGTTTCTATCAATGAACTTTTATGTGTATTGCCGGGACCGACAATTTATTATAGCCACGAGTACTTTTAAATGACTTTTTTTTTTTTTTCCTTTAGAAATGTCATTTTGCTCTTGGACTGTTCTAAACACGGGAAACATGCGCCACTTTACAGGCATACTATAGACACCCCCCAGGTATGAAATTGAAAGGAATATTTCACTTTTATTGTTTCACTTTAAGCATTATTAAAATCGCTGATGTTTTTAAAACTTTTTTTTTGCATTGAAACATGTCCCCTGGGGCAGCCACACCTATATATATGTGTATAGTGAAAAATCTGCGTTACCCTTGAAATCGTGAAATGACCAAAAATTGGCAAAAAAATAAAAAAAATGGTGATGCGACTTAAAGCGGAGCTCCACCCTAAAGTGGAACTTCCGCTTATCGGATTCCCCCCCCCCTCCGGTGCCACAATTGGCACCTTTCAGGGGGTATAATACAGGTATCTGCACCCACTTCTGGGACTAGCTGCCCCGCCCCTATCCGAGGATGCCCGCCCCTATCCGAAGATGCCCGTTGTGTCTTGGGAAACGCACAGTTCCCAGGACACAACGGGGACCAATAAAGACGCGCAGCGCAAGCTTCACTTCCTGATTCCCTGACAGAGGATGGCAGCGAGGGCAGCCGATCGCTCGTGATCTTCTGCCGACATCGCTGGAACCTGGAACAGGTAAGTGTCTATTTATTAAAAGTCAGCAGCTGCAGTATTTGTAGCTGCTGATTTAAAAAAAAAAAATTTCAGGTGGACCTCCTCTTTAAATAGGCTAAATATTCAGCTTATAGAAATGTGGGTAAAGTGAAAGAGTGCGCAACCAAAATATCAATATGTGCAAAAATTTTATAGGATGAAACATAAATATGAATGATATTAAAGACTCCAATAGGTGAAACCGTGACGTTGGACACTCTCAGCAAAATCACTCTGGTGCTTCTGTTCAGAAGATAAAATAAACAGCACCGCTTACCAGATTTGGTGGATCTCAAGTTACTGTATAGAGATCAAAAACGCTCATTCAGGGATAACTCAACCTAGGAATACTCCTCCAAGGGCTCATCCAATGCAGGGATCCTCTCTATACAGCGGGCTCTCTGGTAGTATGATATTCCTCACAATTACGGCAGTAACTCACTCCCAGTATTCTCCAACAGTGGGACATATCAAATCATAGAAAGAAAAGGCTTCATGGTGCAGTACTCCAGTTTTAAAATGTATTTGAAAACTTTGTAGGCACTGACATCCAAAAACGGTAAAACAGTACTTTCAAACAGCCGCGGCTCAAGCCAGCCAGCTGGTGCGTGGTGACAACAAGAACTGGTGCTCCACCCGATGCGATTCCCCATACAAGGCACCTGAGTGTCTGACATCACGGTTTCACCTATTGGACCACTGTGTGGACTTTATTATCATTCATATTTATGTTTCATCTTATACAATTTTTGCACATATTAATATTTTGGTTGTGCACTTTCACCTTACCCACATTTCTATAAGCTGAATATTTAGGCTATTTAAAGTGGAGTTCCCCCCCCCCCAAAAAAAAAAAGCCTTAATATTCCTAAAAAAAAACAAAAAAAAAACATTTGGAATTTTTTTTTTTTAAACTCACCTCTAAATGCCTGTTGCTAGGGGGTCCCTCATAGTCTGCCTCCTTCAGTTCCTGGGCTGGTGACATAATTTCCCCTCGGTGCAGGAAGGGCTCAGCTCTGCCCACTCCCTCCTGTCAATCATCTGGGACACGCGACAGGTCCTAGATTGCGCGGTCACTCACGGAGTGCAGTGGGTACCCGGCTGTGAAGCCACAGCCCGGCACCCACAGTCACAATGCCCCGCATCGCTGGACCCTGGGACAGGTAAGTGTCCAATTATTAAAAGTCAGCAGCTGCAGTATTTGTAGCTGCTGACTTTAAAAAAAAAAATGTTTTTAAATGGGCACCCTGCTTTAATTTACCATTTTTTTTAATAATTTTTTTCCATTTTTTTTTTTCATTTTTATGTCTGCCCCCTCACACCTGTATATATGTCAGCCCCCCTCACACCTGTATATTTCAGCCCCCCCCCCACCTGTGTGTGTGTGTGTGTATGTATGTATGTATGTATGTATATATGTCAGGCCCACACATTCACAAATCTGTAAACACACAAGCCTCTGGCCCCTCCCTGTACACAAACAGCCCCCCTCCCTTTCCTTCACAGCCCCTACTTATAAAGGAAATCTTCCTACCTAGTCATAGCTCATTTTCACAAAGCTGACATGTTGCTGACACAGAGGAGCACAGTACAGGCATCTCACACGAGGGGTGCACATGCACATAGTAGCCAGAGGTTGCAGTAAAGAGCTCGATGTCTGAGCTCAATGACACAGAGAGCAGCAGAAGCTACAAGATCATTTCTATAGTTCACAACACAGCTTCCCTTCACCCATCCTGCCTTCTTCTGGCCCGGGGGGTCCCTTGGGCCCCTTACAGTTATATCGGCTGTACCCCCCTGATGGCGGAACTGTCTAGGGGCACTTGTGCGTGCTCTCTCCCGAGTCACTCGTAAAGGTAAAAAACCTTCAGCCTTTAGAACCACTTTAATGTAAGCCCATGCTAAAGTTATCTTGCATAATCTTCTGCAATTGGGAGCCCTTCTATTCATCTGTGACTGGGAGCTGCCTTTAGAACCACTTTAATGTAAGCCCATGCTAAAGTTATCTTGCATAATCTTCTGGACATTGTGTACCTGAAATTTTTTTTTTTAAAAGCCAGCAGCTACAAATACTGCAGCTGCTGACTTTTTAATAAATAGACACTTACCTGTCACAGGTTCCTGCGATGTCGGCAGCAGAGGCCGATCAATCGATCGGCTCTCTGCTGCTGCTGGCACCATTCTCAGTGAGGGAATCAGGAAGTGTCGCCTTTGCGGCTTCACTTCCCGGTTCCCTACTGCGCATGCGCGATTCATGCAGCGCAATGAGAATCGTCAGCGATGTCTGCCGGGACACGTGTGTGTCCCGACAGACAGCGCGCCAGGACAGGAAGTGGCGTAAACTCCCGTGGGAGTTTATGCCCGAAGTGGGTGCAGATACCTGTCTTAGACCTGTCTTAGTCTTAGACAGGTATCTGCACCCCCCTCCCCCCTGAAAGGTGCCAAATGTGACACCGGGAGGGGGGAGGGTTCCGAAAAGCGGAAGTTCCACTTTAGGGTGGAATCCCGCTTTAATGGCATCCCAGTCTTAGTCCATAGGGTTCAATATTGAGTTGGCCCACCTTTGCATCTATAACAGCTTCAACTCTTCTGGAAAGGGTGTCCACAAGGTTTAGGAGTGTTTCTATGGGAATGTTTGACCATTCTTCCAGAAGCGCATTTGTGAGGTCAGACACTGGTGTGGACAAGAAGTCCTGGCTCGCAGTCTCCACTCTAATTCATTCCAAAGGTGATTGGGTTGAGGTCGTGCAGGCCATTCAAGCTCATCCATGTCTTTATAGAACTTGCTTTGTGCACTGGTCCAAATGATTTGGTGGAGGGGGGGGTCATGGTGTGGGGTTGTTTTTCAGGGGTTGGGCTTGGCCCCTTAGTTCCAGTGATGGGAACTCTTAAGGAGTTGGCATACCAAGACATTTTGGACAACTTCATGCTTCCAACTTTTTGGGAACAGTTTGGGGATGGCCCTTTCTTGTTCCAACATGACTGCACACCAGTGCACTGGGCAAGGTCCATAAAGATATATGGATAAATGGATGAACGGGTTTGGGGTGGAGGAACTTGACTAGCCTGCACAGAGTCTTGACCTCAACCCGATAGAACACCTTTGGGATGAACTAGAGCGTATACTGAGAGCCAGGCCTTCTTGTTCACATCAGTGCCTGACCTCACAAATGCGCTTCTGGAAGAATGGTCAAACATTCCCATAGACACTCCTAAACCTTGTGGACAGCCTTCCCAGACGATTTGAAGCTGTTATAGCTGCAAAGGGTGGGCCAACTCAATCTTGAACCCTATGGACTAAGACTGGGATGCTATTGAAGTTCATGTGCATCCCAATACTTTTGGTAAAATAGTGCATCTTAATCACATTTTCCCATAGCTTAGTTTCAGAGTTTTAGGTGTGAATATTGTTGTGGCTTCAGGGCGATTGCTCATGTGGGAACAGAAAGATCACAATTCTAGCATTTAAGTGGAAGAAAGGAAATGTCAATGTAAAAAAATGTTCTTACCTTGATGTTCACTTAGAGTACTGGTATTTGTTTCAGAATCATTTCTATTAAAGTACTCCTCTAGTTCAATTGTATGATGTCTGGATTCTTCAGTCACCATGATAATCCAAATAGTTAGATTTACCATCAATAGAATCATCAGAAAACACCTGAAAAGATATATAGCTCAATTATATAAACCGACTTCTCTAAGCATAACGTAAAACTACGATATATTTTTATAGCCAGAAACACAATAACATTCTTTCCCATGCTTTGGTGAAAGAACTGTGCGACTGCCTAAGGCCACAATGGTCCCCATTACCAGCTGGTACTCCTGAGAAATGTTGTGTTCCTCTCCCACATTCATCCAACAAGGATGAATAATGGGGTGTCAGGGAAGGACTGGGAGCCTTTGGTCTTAGGAGCAAATGAACCAACTATCCATTCTATGATAGGGACAGATTTCTGTGGTCTAAAGAAAGTGTATCTTGCAAAATGTGTCATGATACCACATTGTTTGGTGGGCATTGTGAGAGTGGGTGCATGCTCCTAAAGAACATGCTTTTGTGACCCTTTTATTTAATTTGTTTAGATCTTCCAGCACCACCATTTAAGCAGGTTGGAATGTTATAGTTGCTGCCTAGCCAGGAGGGAAAGAGTTAACCCAGTTTCCACACTCTGTGAGCTCTCTGTGTGCTGTAAATAAAAGGGGGGAGGGCTCTGCTCTCAGTCAGTAAGCCTGCATTGGAAACAAGTCCAGACAAGCCACAGCATGTGAGTACCAGCTGCTTACTGAAGAAGGCCCCTTTCATACTGGTGGAGTCTGCCAGCGGATCCACTCGCTCAGCAGGGGATCTATCTGCTGATCCCCACTGAGAAGGCGGATGACGGGTTCGTATCTGCTCCACTGATACAGAGCGGACACGGACACAGCCTGCTGTTCTCTATGAGCTTTCTGCTTTGATGCTGTTATTTTGACTTGTTTTTCATTTGCAAGGTTACACAGAAGACTACTGACATGTAGAAGTTTCCAAAGACACCTGTTTCTAAACTATCCCCCACCCCCCCTTCTCTTCCTGTAAATACTATACATAGTTTGTGTAGCGGTGTGTTGCCACTAACATCCACGCATATTCACCCTGATGCCAGACATCCATACGTCACACTTGTAGACAATGAAAAGTCTTTTGCTTTGTTTTGTTGTTTTATTTGGGGGATTGAAGCTGGTTGGGGGGAAGGGATATGGGATGCCCATAGAACAAATTGGTATTTGCAATGTTATAGCGGATCCAGCTTTACATTGACAAATGTCACTAGTGGTTATGCTTTACAATTTCTTGAATAAGACAAAAAATAGCAGACTCTAATCTTGACAGCATTACTTCAGACGATTCTCCTCCTCTGCACTCTCCCTGCAGACTTTTACCTCCAGGACACTTCTCCTCCTGCACAACACAGAATTAGACATCCTGTCCCACCATCTTGAGCTGACTAGGCCTCCCTCTGAATAAGTCCTAGGAGTAGATTCGCTCGATGATTATTAATAGGCCAGGGGCCTGCAGTACCCCTTCTTGAGGGCCCTGAACATTTAGTTGAAAAAGATATTTGATGAAGGACTACTGATCCCAGTAAACCTGACTTGCAAAGCTTGTGCCCTCCGTCTGCAACGATTTGACACAAAACCCCACAGTCTCTCCTCTGGCTCTGCACCCAGCTTCCCTGGCATGCCTCTTCCAGATCTCCACTGTGCCTCATTCACCGATTCCTGCCTTGAGTCCTTCCTGAAGGATTTGCCCAGACCATGAGGACTGACTGCTTCTCCAGCTTCTGTTTTTAGACACCTCTCCATGACCATGTAAGGAGAGGCTCCTTCCCAGCTCCCAAGCTCCTCCACCTGAGGCGCACCCACCCCAGATGGGGGTGTTCCTCCTGCACGCAGCCTAGCACTCCATCCTTCAGTTCACACAGCCGACAACTCCTCCCCAGCAGGCTGACCATGATTATATGTAGGAGGCCTGCCCCCTGCCAATCCTAGTTGGGGATTGGTCAAGGCTCCTCACATGTACTCCATGCACTGTCACCACTGCAAAGGCTTCCATCTTTACACGGTCTTCCTTCCGGGTTCACAGACTGCAGCTGCTTGAATGACTAAGCTGCCAAGAAGTCACTCCCGCGCATGCGGGACCTGAAAGCTCTATTTAGAAAACCTATGGTGCTCTGTGAATCCTGTGTCACAGTGTACCCTATAGGTTTATCTGTCAAATACATATTTTAAGTAAATAAAAAAGATATAAAACATCAATGTATAAAATTGTAAAAAAAAAAAAAAAAAAAAGCTGTAGCTTATGTTTAATGTGGCAGTGAATGTTACTCCCTGTTTACATTTGACATTGGAATGCTAGATCTCAGTGTTTGATAATTTAATTATTTAAAGCATTTTCATGTGGCTGAATCTCTATGCCATCATAAGCAGAATTAAGTATACTGTGGAATAAATTAAGTATGTACAGACTAAATAAATTCCTGTTTGATTAGTACAGAGTACAATTACTTAATTCAATTTTCCCTGAATGACGTGGTTTCATTCTATGAAATGCTTTACAATTAATAGTAGACAAAGATTAAAGTTCACATGATTTACGTATGGCAGCATTATTCCAGGGCATCAGCACATAAGCTTATTTTTCCTTTGAGAAGGCATTTGGGCCGATTTAAAAACAGGAGATTATGGGAGACAGGGGCTTTGACACTGTCCCGCCATCACACAAAGTACCCAAAGGCCTTTGCATCAACATCACCAGTTGTTAATGCTTATATGGTATTTTATTGTTTGGTTACATCTACTTTAACAAACTATGGTTGAGTTCTTTGCAATGCTGTGTACGTATTAACTATGTTCCTTGTCTGTGTGCACAGATGTGTACACCCAAAGATCCTGATTTGACTGATTGATTGATCTTCAATTATCAACCCTTGAGCTACATTATTTGTATAATTGTTTTTCAATATTATAATTTTATACTTTGGTTGATTAGAGCACATCAGGCAGTTGTTGCTGATATTTCACCCAACAGTCTATTTTATTCATCCTTAAAAAAATAATAAGTGAACAGCTTGCATATAAATGCCCTCCCATGACATCACACACATTTACTGCACCCCCCTGTCCTAAAATAAAAGTTAGGCATATCCTGGATAGGCATATTATCCCTGATTAAAACTATTCTGTTTCTGGCAAATTTTACACTGATGTTTGTATGTTTTTTTTTTTTTTTGCTAATATTTAAACTCTTTATGCATTTCTAATAGGTAAATGAAAATAGTCAGTATAACTTAAAGATTATCTAGGGTCAAAATATAAACTATTATATTATTATTTTTTATTTTTTTAATTTTTTATTTTTTTAAAGGATAATGTTTTAAATTGCCAGAAAATGTAAATTTCCCTCCTTGCTTCTATAAAAAAAAAAAAAAAAAACACTACAAAGACCCCTCCAAAGGTCCCCCAAAGCAGACCCTCAAAGCCCCTAAAAACGATACGAAAATCGGATGGAAAAATTTGTACGATGAGCGGTCTGACGATTTTCGGATCGTTAGTACGGTGCTTTCAACAGCCGATTTCGCTTTTTCGTCAGACAAAAGCTGAATTTGCACACTATAAAATTTTTGTCGGATGTGAACTCTACATTCGATTTTCGTTTCATTAGTACGGTTTTCGTCCGAAAAAAATCGTAAGAGCAAGACTACGCATGCTCAGAAACCAAAGAATACATACAAAACTATTCAACACATTACATCACTTCTGACGTTGTATTCTCTGGTACGAAAATTTTCGTATTGTGACTAACCTCTTTTGACATGAGACTAGCATGCCACAAAAAATAGTTGCTTGGTCGTCCGAAAATCCAAGGCTTTAGTGTCTCTAATGGCCCGTACACACGATCCGAAAATTGGACGAAAAATACTGCTTTGATCTTACGATAATCAGATCGTTAGTACAGAACTTTCAAGAGCAAATCACCACAATTCATCCGATATCATTCGATCGGACAAGCACGAAAAATGTCCTCGTACGATACCAGATCGTACGATTTTCATTTAGTCAGTACAGTTTCCAAATTTTCTAATTTTCGAAATTCCAAGGTTTCGAATTCCAAATTTCCGAATTTTTGAAAATTAAAACATTTGAAATTTGAATATTCCAAATTTTCGAATTCCGACTTTTCGAATTCCGAATTTTGAATAAGGATTTTCCGAATTTTCGAATTTTGACATTCGGAATTCAAAAATTTGGAAATTTGGAATTCAAAAATTCAGAAATTTGAAAATTCGGAAATTTGAAAATCTGAAAAAAGAGAGAATATCAGTAAAATTTGAAATAATAACTAACTAATAATAACTAACTATTAAATTATAGGTATTGAAATTTTCTTTCAAATTTGGCTGTTTGTAAATGAAACGAATAAAACTTTATCTGAAGTTACGAATTATCCGAAATAATGAAAGCTGCATATTAACAAATGGAATGAAATAAATTAATAATAAATAATAATATAAAGGTTTTATTATTATTGTTATTATTATTATTAGGTTATTTTCCATTCATTTGGATACGGCATTCATTATTTCAGATAATTCGTAACTTCGGATAAATTCGTATTTGTTACATTCACTAACAGCCAATTTAAAAGGAAATTCCAATACCTATAAAATAATATTTATTATTAGTTATTTCAGATTTTCAGGTTTTCGAATTTTCAGATTTTCATTCTTTTAAATGTTCAGACTTTCACTCTTATTTTCAAATTTTCGAATTTCATAATTTCGAACTTTCGAATTTCCTAATTTCGAACTTTCGAAATTTCCTAATTTCGAACTTTCGAAATTTCCAAAATATCGAATTTCCGAAAATCCGAAATTTAGAATTTCCGAATTTTCAGAAATTGGAAAATTTTGAAATTTCGAATTTAGAATCTCTGAAATTTGGAATTTTTCAATTTTTGAATTTGAAAATTCGGAAATTCTAAATTTGGAAAATTGAAACATTCGGAAATTTCGGAATTAACAAATTTGTCAAAATGTGTTAAAAAACTAATTTGGAACTAAACAAATTGCACATGTCTAATGCAGAACTTCTGCCTCTCTTTGGAAGTAGGGGGTGCTTTGGTGCACATATCTATCCTGACCCAAACACATTTTCTGATCCCTACTTACCTGGAAGAGTTTAAATAGATCTGGACACAATGTTTGCAGGAGATCCAAAGAAAACATGTCTGCAAGAAAAGCAGAACTTGCTTAAAGAATACTGCAAATTTTTTTTAAAAAGTTTACAATGTAAAATAAATTAAATCATTTCCATGTATAGAACAAGTGTACATTCAAGGTGCACTAATCCATTTTTTCTTCTCCCTCCTGACCTAAACCATGCTCTCCCCAGATGCATACTTACCTATATTCTGCAGTCACAGCCTTCCACAGTATTTAAACCTATCGTTGAAAAATTTCCTTGTGCTATCTGCGCTTGCACAGTGGTTTCACCCTAGGCTTCTATGGGACTGTCTTCTGTGGTTGGAAATGCTCAGGATGACCTAGGGTGATTTATAAAGCCTCATGCAAACAGGATGTTTATTCAACTCTAGTAGAAGCCAACAGCGTTTTGCAGGAGCGAATTGTCACTTGTTGTGTCCCAGAGTGAAATCAGGCAGCAGAGAGAGATGATGTAATCTCTCTGCTGCCCACGGCTGCACAGTGAGGGTGGAACTGCAGTGATGCAGGGGCGGGCGGTGAGAGATGATTGGCCAGCCAGCCCATTCACCTTCCCTCCCTCTCCACATTCTGCTACGCCCTCCCCCTACGTCATTGCGTACGCGATGACATCAACACTACACGTTCATTACAGGACACAGTCGCACGGCGCATGCGCAGCCATTCCTCTATATAATCATCAAAAGCGAGCCTGCCAGATGCAGCTGCCGCTCATCTGGGGGCCTGCACACACTGTGCTCTCTGGAATGGTCGCTACCTTTTGTGGATCCTTGTGAGTGACCTAGCGGGCCTCAGGGGTTACCACCCATTTGGCTGATACTGTAAGGTAAACCGGACCTCCACCACTAAAAGGCCAGTGCGGATGCCTGCTCATGCTCGTACACATTGCACTCATGCTAATATTCATAAGCAAAGGACCAACATAATGCCTGCAATGCCAGTTCATCGCGCACGGGTATGTGCGCATGCGCACATCTGTGCGTGAACGCGTGTGTGCGCGCAAACACGTGCACTTGCACACACCGATTATCAATTGGCGCCCAGTGGACTTTTTAAACTGCTCTGTCCCTGTAAACAGTGCGGGATGATCTTCAGCTTCTTCCTGACCCACCAAGACCAGATCCGCTGTTCCTGTTTGTTCGTGTATGACCCGGTTTGCCTTTGGACTTTGCCTCTGCTTATCCTTTACTCTGTTACCTGGTATCCTGACTTTTGCTTGTTTATTCGACTGATCTGCATACTGACTTGGTACCTCATTGCCCGGCTGTTACCCGACCTTGGCCTGCCCTCTGGACTTGCTTTGCCTGCTGATTCTGTACCCTGCTGCCTGGTTGTTGCTGACTACTGCTCTTCTCCTGGTTCTGCTCCTGTCCATTCTCTGGTGCCAAGCTGCTTTTACTTCCTGCTCCAAGGACCGTGGCTGCCAGCTCTACCCACCTACAGAGGGGACATGACCAGCCAAGCTACCCGGCACTCGTGCCACTCCTTGCCTTTACACTTTCTGTTCCCACCTTCAGGAGTGTAGGCGGGAGGAGCATTCCAGTCTCCACCAGGTACGTGATAGATGCATATATAGGGAAGAGCTTTCAATTGATGCAGCCACATTATTAATTCCTTTGATTTTATTTTTGTATAATACGGCATTGGTATGTATGCACTTCTGCGGCTGTTGAGCTGTATAGATACGTGTATATTCTGTTACATGCTCCTGATGTGTGCTTTGTTTTATCTGTCTGCAATCTCATGACTCCTCTATGCCCCTGGAGAAGAAATATATTACCACATTCCCGAAACGCGTTGAGCTTCACGAGGAACAATTTCATGTCTTCTATTAAGCTCTTTATGAGCCTGGTATATCATAAAGGTTAATATGTATTTTTGAATTTCTACGGTGATGTTCTGCACTGATACCTTTCTAATAAACGTTATTTGAATATTTTTATCAAAACAAGTGGCAATTAGAGTCTGCCCTTAAAGTCCCATAGTATATGGGGGGGTACTTTTTTCTCCATACATAACATTTAGGGATGTTGACAACACGCTCAGGAGACAAAGTCTCTATATGGTGGTTTCCCCCTGTTAAGCTCATCTGCTGACTGTCCTGTTCACCAGCTCACCCGCTGACTGGCCCGCCGCTCACTTAACACATTTCCTACTACAAGGGTCAACTATTTTCCACTTAAGGCCCGGATTCAGTGTATGTGAATACATGAAAGGCCACATTCACCTACTAATAATATAAGATATAGAAGATAATAATAATCCTAACATACTAACAACAACAGCCCCCTGCACCTCTGGACCTTTTTACATTACACTATCAGCTATCATGTACCTGGTCGGAGTCTGAAGTGACAAGGTCAGCCTCTCTTGTGGGGAGAGAGGGAAACAAGGGAAAGGAGGTATATGAGTGCCTGCAGATGTAGCCCCGGAAACTTGTAGCAGAGGATGCGACTCTTGGAAGGCAGGAAGTCGCAGCAGGTCGCAGGATCGTGGTTTTCAGATACTCGGGTGGCAGTGTTGAGCCAAACAGGAGACAGAAGTGAAGTCACTAGGATAACCGGGTTTGGTAGCAGGCAATCAGCAGGGTACCAAGACAGGCAGGAGCAAGGTCAATTGGAACCCGGGATCAGGAACTAGTAATCAGGAGTATAGGAGAGTCCAGAAGCAGGGTCAAGGAAAGCCAAGGTTCAGCAACGGGTAACAGGTAAAGAAACAGCAGGATTCAGGTAACAGGAACAGCTGAATATCAGTCAGCATCTGGCAGAGGTCAGTTCACCCCTTAAATAGGCCATCTGGTGCCAAAGGGAGGCACGCTCACTTTTTTTTTGTGCATGCGCATTGGCGCATCTGTGATCCGCTAAGTTCCTTAAGGCACGCCCGAAGTGCAATGATAGTTCTCTTACAGTTCTCTTACATTGGCCCCTCCTTATGGGCAGCCTCCGGATGCCCTTCAAGGGCTTCTTTTCTGGATGGCGCTGAAAAAAGGCTCGTACTTTCTGTGGGGAATGCACATTAGAAGCTGGTTCCCATGAATTCTCTTCAGGGCCATAGCCTTTCCACTTGATCAGGAACTGTTTGGCCCTTTTTGGTTTTACAATCCAGTTGTCATGTTTGAGGGTGGTCAGCAGTGGACAGACGGAGTTCGATGTTTAAGGCTTCACAAAGAGCCCTTCAAAATCTGGAGGTGAATTGCACCCCTCGATCAGAGCCAATGTTGTCAGGGATACCATGCAGTCTTACAATTTCTCTGATGAATGTGGAGGCAGTCTCAGTGGCAGAAGAGGTCCCTTGCAAGGGTAAAAAATGTGCCACCTTGGTCAGACAATCAACCACAACAAATATAGTGGTATAGTTCTCAGACGGGGGAAGTTCTACAATGAAATCCATAGATATCATGCTCCATGGTTTCTTAGGCACAGGAAGGCACTCCAATAAACCCCAAGTCTTGGCTCGATCAGTTTTGCTGCGTAGGCATTTTACAGAGGATTTTACATATTTATTACAGTCCTGTATCAAGTCTGGCCACCAAATGGAATGAGAAATTAAGTCTGTACATGGCATCGTTTTAGGACTTAAATTCTAAACTGCTCCGGGACAAAGATTTGTTCGTTATGGTAATAGAGCCTGTCCCATAACTGGAGAGGTAAGTCTTAAGAAGGGGGGTGATCCATCAAATTCTTGGCCGGTAGGATAGTGTCTGGTTCCGAGGGTTGGACTGGGCCATGGAACATGCGCGACAGTGCATCTGGTTTACCATTTTTTGAACCAGGGTTATAGGTAATATGAAATGTGAAGCAAGAGAAAAAGAAATGCCCATCTTGCCTGCCAAGGTTTTAGTCTTTTGGCTGTTCTCAAATACTCCAAGTTCTTGTGGTCAGTAAAGGATAGGATGAGAGGCGCCTTCCAACAAGTAACGTCATTCCTCAAGTGCAGATTTAATGGCCAACAATTCCCGATCTCCAACATTGTAGTTCCTCTCGGATGGATTCAGTTTCTTGGAGAAAAAGGCCACGGGATGAAGTAATGATTTAGGGCCCTGTTGTTGTGATAATATAGCCCCTACTGCGTTTTAAGAGACTTCTACCTCTAAGACATATGCCAGGGATGGTTCAGGATGCTTCAGAATGGGGGCCGAGGTGAACAAGGCTTTTAACTGTTCAAAAGATGCTTGTGCTTCTGGGACCCATTGGAAGGGAACATGCTGTTTGGTCAATTGTGTAATGGGGGAGAGATGCCAGAAAAGTTTTTAATAAAATTCCAATAAAAATCCCACAAACCTTTGTACAGCTTTTCTGTCCATAGGGGCTGGCCATTCCAAGACAGCAGCAACCTTCTGGGGATCCATGGAAATAACATCAGCAGAAATGACAAGTCCTAGAAACTGTATAGTCTGTTTTTCAAAGTCGCACTTCTCAGCCTTGGCATAGAGGTGATGTTCCCGAAGTCTACTCAAGACCGTCATCACATGGGTGCGATGTATTTCTACTGTGTCAGAGAATATAACAATATCATCAAGGTAGACAATAATAAATAAATCAAGGAAGTCCAGAAAAATATAATTTACCAGGTGCTGGAAGGTGGCTGTGGCATTGCAGAGGCCAAATGACTAAATATTAAAAATTTTCAAAGCGTGTCCTAAAAGCGTTCTTCCATTCATCTCCCTCCCTGATCCGGACTAGATTATAAGCACTTCTCAGATCTAATTTGGAAAATACTTGTGCTCCGCGCAACCTCTGGAACAATTCAGGGATCAATGGAAGTGGGTACAGGTTTTTGACAGTTATTTTATTAAAGCGGTTCTGCACCCATTTCATTTAGTAAATCTCTTTGCCTTCCAAATCAGGCAAAGAGTACTAAATGAAATGTTTTTTTTTTTTTTTTACTTACCTTGTAATTGATGACTTCCGGTCTTCTCTCTCTTCGGCGGCGGGTGGGGTCTCTGCGTCGATCGTCGTCACGCCGCACTGTCTCCTGGGATCTGGTGTCATTGATCCCAGGAGTCACTGCGGGCATCTTTCGAAATCTCGCGAGATTTCGGCCACATCTTCCGAAATCTCGCGAGATTTCGGCCACATCGTCCGAAATCTCGTGAGATGTCGGCAGATGTGCCGTTACTGCGCACGCGCGAGTAACGGCGGTGCATGCTGGGCCATCTAAAGTGCCTGTGGGGTTTCACATGCCCACAGGCAAGATGGACCCCAGCAGACAAGAAGAAGACAAGAAGAAGATGAAGATGAAAACCGGCGGCGATCGAGATGGAAGATGGAACAGGTAAGTCCCCCAATTGAGCTATATGCCCTTGGCATATAGCCCAAAAAAAAAAGAGTGCAGAACCGCTTTAAGATCTCAATAGTCTATACAGGGTCTCAAAGTGTGATCCTTTTTCTCCACAAAGAAGATACTGGCCCCTGCTGGTTAGGAAGAGGGCAGAATAAACCCTTTCTCCAGGTTTTCGTCTATTTACTTGCACAAAGCCTCCGATAGAGGGTAGACATGACCAAATGGGATCTCGGCCCCTGGCAAAAGTTCAGTGGGACAATCGTAAGTCCTATGGGGAGGAAGAGTATCTACGTTCTTCTTGTTGAACACATCCAAGAATCCGTAATATGCAAAGGGCACGAACTTCAGTTTCAGGGTCAGGGTGGATGCTGAGGAGAGAAGCAGAGTTATGAGTCCTTTCCGTGAAACAATGTACCCGACAATAACTAGATGAAAAGGAGATATCGCCAGTAAGCCAGTCAATATGAGGGTTACGGGCCTTCAGCCATGGTAGGCCCATGATAATAGGAAACATGGGCGAGATTATAACATCTAAACAGAGAAGTTCCTGATGCCCTGAGGAAGTCCGTCAGAAAATGGGTACAGTCTCCTGTGTAACCGATCCAGATTTGAGACCAGAGCCATCCGCTAGATGAACAGTAAATCCCTGTCTCTTGGTGCATAAGGGAAGCTGGTGTAAGGTAATAAATGCTGAATCCATGAAACAACTGCACACCCCTACCCTAAGTCTATAATTGTGGATACAAAAATAGTCTTTCCTGATAACTGGAGCTGGACTGGAAGAGGGAGATGTAGCTGATACCTCCCAGGAAGATGCAGCATGTGGAGCAGCAGAGGAGCGGACTTTTATTATTATACACGATTTATATAGCGCCAACAGTTTACGCAGCACTTTGCTCATAGAGCTAACATTCTAAAGGGAGGGGGTGGTGGTACAAAAGGTAATAGCTGCAGAGAAGGATTTGATGGGGGTGGACTTGAAAGGTTTTATGGGACAAGTCTGTATGAAGTGGCCTGCCTCCCCGCAGTAAAGGCAAAGATTGCAACGTTGTCGCCGTTGAGCGCCTCGCTCAGTAGGAGAAAGAGATGGTCTTGGGAAGCTCCTACGGGGAGATTCATGCTGTTCCCTTTTCTTGGGGGGCACCCTTGGCATTCTGGCAGTAACTGCGGAAACTGAAGAGACAGTTCTTGGGGATACAGGTGCATTGATATTTAGTCTTTTCAGACTAAGGTCTTTCACGTAACCGTCAGTCGATCTGATAGCAAGATTGATCAGATCTTCCAGGGACGCTGGTACACCCACTCGAGCAAGTTCATCTTTTAATGTATCAGAAAGTCCAAGACGAAATTGATGATGGAGAGCAGCCTTATTCTACTGAGTATCTACACTCCATACACGGAAGTCAGTCACATAGTCCTCAACAGATTTTAGGCCTTGTTGTAGTCTGCCAAGCATGGATTCTGCAGTCTGCTGGAGGAAGGAATCGGCATAAAGCTGGGACATGGCTGACAAGGAGTAGGTAGTTGTCAAGGCTGGATCATGTTGTTCCCTGAGATGATGAGCCCAGGAAAGTGGTTCATTTAGAAGTGTAATGATGAACCCAACTTTAATGCTTTCCGATGATAACGTTTTGGGTAACAAGGAAATATAAAGTTCACAGGCGATTCGGAAAGTTCAAAACTGTTTACGGTCTCCTGAAAAACGCTCAGGCAAAGGCACTCTGGGTTCTGGAGGAAGAGCGGTTTCACTGAGCAGGCTCAAGTTAGTTTGCACAGAAGAATTCACAACAGTATGGGAGACCGAGGCAGGTGAGACATCATGCTGGTTCGGTAGCCGACCTTCCATCTGAGGTCCTCTTGAAAACTCTGTACAGTATGGCATATGGCAGAGATTGATCGTCAAATGTCCTCAAAAAGGCGAGGTCTCCCTTTCAGACTCCATTTATGGCTGACTGATACCGTGCCGTACCTGGTCAAAGTCTGAAGTGACGAGGACAGCCTCTTTTGTATCTCCAGCTCAGGTCCTGCTGAGAGTGGGGACAGAGAGAACCAAGGGACAGGAGGAACATGAGTGCCTGCAGATGTAGCCCCGGAAACTTGTAGCAGAGGATGCGTGTCTTGGAAGGCAGGATCGTAGTTGCAGATACTTGGATTGTGTTGAGCCAAACAGGAGACAGAAGCAAAGTCACTAGGATAGCCGGGTTCGGTAGTAGGCGGGCAGCAGGGTACCAAGAATTTAGGCATAAGAATCTTTGGGAACCAAATTTTGTAATTTTTTTTCCCAATTTTAATTTTGATGTTTTTGGTAAAAAAAAAAAAAAGGCACTGCCATGGGGGACATGTACCAATGCAAAAAATGCTTTAAAAAATAGCATTCAATGGGGTGTGGGTCTTTTATTGCGATCTAAAGGGCAACAATAAAAATCCCTTTGTATAATGTGCTTATTAGTGTTGGGCGAACGGTTTGGCCAGAGCATGAGTTTGGGCCTATAATTGGCTGTTCACCTGTTCGACAACTGAATTATCAGGGTGTTCGACTGTTCATTTTTACTTTAGTGTGAATCTAGTGATAGTGCAGAGTAAGTGTAATGCGACCATCCCTTTTTTCACTTTAGTGTCATTTTATTTTCTCAAGGCAGGTTTCCTGCAGTATATGCGTTTCTGCATGTTTACCGCAGTATATTGCAGTGCGTTACTGCACATTTAATGCAGTATATTTCAGTGCGTTTTTGCGCGTTTACAGCAGTATATTGCAGTGCGTTAGTGCACGTTTAATGCTGTACATTTCAGTGCGTTATTGCACGTTTACCACAGGATATTGCAGTGCGTTAGTGCACGTTTAACGCAGTATATTTCAGTGCGTTGGTGCACGTTTACTGCAGTATATTGCAGTGTTTTAGTGCACATTTACAGCAATATATTTCAGTGCGTTTTTGTAGGTTTACCGCATTAGTGCACAATTAACGCAGTATATTTCAGGGCATTACTCTGCGTTTACTGCAGTATATTGCACTGTGTTCGTGCACGTTTAACAAAGTATATTTCAGTTTGTTACTGCACATTTACTGCAGTATATTTCAGTGCTTTAGGGCACGTTTACCGCAGGATATTGCAGTGAGTCAGTGTAGTTTTATGGCAGTATATTGTAGTGTGTCAGTGGAGTGTGTCTGTGTAGTGAGTACTCAAGTTAAAGTGCATTATCCTATGAACCACCAGTACACCCTAAGCATTCAAGGGGCTATTCAATGAGTTAGGCTAAAATGTGCAATGCAGTGCTTCAGCTTGTATGTGTAGGGGACAGGAGCCACACCGGAGAAGAGATTCTTGCAGCTCTGCAGGGGCAGGCCCAGAGGTGGTTCATGCCACGCCAGCTGCAGCCAGGAATGGTGGTGTGTGGTAATGGCACAAACCTCCTGTTCACCCTTAGACAGGGAAAGTTGGCACATGTCCTCAATTTGGTGGTGCAGCTTTTCTTAAATAGGTTCCCAGGTTTGGAAGATCTGCTAAAGCAGGCCAGAAGAGTCTTTAGCCATTTCAGGCAGTTATATACAGCCAGGGCTTGGTTGGCTGAAATTCAGCAGAAATTTCACCTGCCCATAAACCGCCTGATTTGTGACATGCCCAACAGGTGAAACTCAACTTTGGCAATGATGCAGCAGCCGCACATGCAGCAGAGTGACTTCAATGAGTACCTGTGTGAGTATGACACTACAACAGACTCAGGCCGGCTTGGCTTTTTTCCCCACAGCAATGGCTGCTGATAAAGGATGCATGCACTGTACTGCCACCATTTGAGGAGGCCACAAGGATGGTGCGCGCATCAGTGACAATGTATGCATCAGTGACACGATCCCTATTGTGTTCATGCTAGAGCAGACTCTGCATGGCAATATGGACAGGGCACTAGAGGCAGAGCAGCAGGAGAAAGAGGAGAACTTCCTTTACTCTCAAGGCCCGCTTTATGTGAACACCATTCTTGTGACGGCACACAACACACGAGGAGAGGGAGGAGGAGGATTCTGGCAGTTTTGGAGGCATTGAAGCAAAGGAAGCTATATATCAACCCTTAACAGATGGTTTTCCATCCCCAGAACCCTTGGGAGTAGTACGTGGCTGGGAGGAGGCAGTTCTAGATACTGTAATCCTCAGTGACCCCTAGAAGTCTACTTCTCATTCCTCCGCAAACTTGCAGTGAATAGGCTCCTTCATTCTTCAAAGCCTGTGAACAGACACAAGAATACATGGCACCAAAGAGAAGGATCATTATTGGTTGGCAACCCTCCTTGACCACCGTTACAAGGGGAAAGTCTTGGAACTGGAGCAGAAGATGAAGTATCTTGAGGACACCTTAAAGAGGAGTTTATGTAACGCCTTTCCAGACTCTGGTAGGTTACAGTCTGGTGGAAAACGTAGTTTTGAGGCTTCTGTTGGTCAAGAGAGGAGCGGTGGAGAAGAGGGCTGCCTCAATGATGCTTTTCAACATTTTTTTTAGTCCTCGGCACCCAGCGCTGTCAGCTTCCACATCCCATCGGCACCGTCTGCATCATATGGTGGGAAATTATCTAGGGGCCAAAACAGACATGGAGTGCTTTCCAGTTGACGGTCCACTGGGTTACTGGGTCATGAGAATTGACCACTGGCCAGAACATGTCCAGTATGCAATTGAGCGGCTGGGCTGCCCTGAACGGTTATGGTGTGAAGGCACCACCAACACCCAAAGGCCAAATTTTCTGCACCTGTTACTTCTATTCAAAGTCTGTGAAAGAGACACCAGAATTTATCTCTAATCCTGTTCAAGTGAACTAAATTGTGGCCTCATGATACAGACTGGCTCCCCAAGCTGTTGTTTACAAAATAAAGCTTGAATGGATTTTTTTTTTTTTTTTTTAGCTTTATAAATGTCATTATTGCTGCAGCAGGTTCTATACATGATACAGACTTTACAGGCAGACTAAGGGGACCACCGGGCGCTATATTTAAAGGAATTATTTATTTTTATTGTTATTTCTCATTTTCATGGTTTCACTTTAACCACTGCTCATTTAAAAATTATGACTTTTTTTTTCATTGATACATGTCCCCCAGGGCAGTACCTGGACCCCCATAACCATTGTATGCCCAATTACTTGCATATAAGTATTTAAAATGGCCACTTTAGATTTTTCCAGTTCGGGTCTCATAGACTTCAATGGGGTTCATTATTCGTTTCCGAACTTTTGTGATGTTCGATAGTTCAGCCGCAAAACCAAATCGGGGGCCGTTTGGCCCATGTCTAGTGCTTATTTGTGTTTTTTTTTTAAATAAAGGACAGTTACTACAGTGCAGTAGTTCTATGTACCCTCTATTCATTCACATGGGGAAAGGTAGGATATCTGGGGGCCCCCTAATTTTTAAGTGGGCTTCCGGATTCTGAGAAATCCCCCACCTCCAAACAGACCCCACATCCATTGAGCCAGTGATCTGATCATATATTATATAATCAATGACGTTCTCAGGATCCCCTCCAATGTGAAACAAACCAGTCAGCTGAAAGCGTTTTTTTTAGTAGCGGCAGTGATGCTGCTACTAAATCAAAGACTTCTGGCTGCAGCAACTGGAGCTTCGGGCAGGCTGGTGAACTAACCATATCTGGCTATTTAGTTCACTCTTTCAGTGAACAGCCTTGGTTTGGGTTGAACTCATAATCGATCCAGAGCTAGAGCTCTTCCCTAATGGCAATGAAAGTTCTGCCTGCAACATGTTTTTGTGAGTTTAAACTATACTGCAAAATTAAAGATTTTCACATACCTGAACAATGATGAAGAGAGCCTCTATGACAGGTTGCATCATTTTCATGGGTGTTACACAGTCATTGTACTCAGCTGTGTATGCAATCCTAAAAGAGGTCATAATAAGTGCACCGATGCCAAAGAGCATGATTCCCACTGCAAGGATAATAGATAATGAGTAACAGTTAAAACGCAAGTTACAAGGTAAGTGGATATATTAAATTATATGTGATCATTTTTTATATACAGTATCTCACAAAAGTGAGTACACCCCTCACATTTTTGTAAATATTTTATTATATCTTTGTGTGAAAACACTGAAGAAATTGCACTTTGCTACAATGTAAAGTAGTAAGTGTACAGCTTGTATAACAGTGTAAATTTGCTGTCCCTTCAAAATAACTCAACACACAGCCATTAATGTCTAAACTGCTGGCAACAAAAGTGAGTACACCCCTAAGTGAAAATGTCCAAATTGGGTCCAATTAGCCAATTTCCCTCCCAAGTGTCATGTGACTCGTTAGGGTTACAAGGTCTCAGGTGTGAATGGGGAGCAGATGTATTAAATTTGGTGTTATCACTCATACAGTACTCTCTCATACTGGTCACTGAAAGTTCAACATGGCACCTCATGGCAAAGAACTCTCTGAGGATCTGAAAAAAAGAATTGTTGCTCTACATTAAGATAGCCTAGGCCAGTGATGGCGAACCTTGGCACCCCAGATGTTTTGGAACTACATTTCCCATTATGCTCCGCTACACTGCAGAGTGCATGAGCATCGTGGGAAATGTAGTTTCAGAACATCTGGGGTGCCAAGGTTTGCCATCACTGACCTAAGCTATAAGATGATTGCCAAGACCCTGAAACTGAGCTTCAGCACGGTGGCCAAGACCATACAGCAGTTTAACAGGACAGGTTTCACTCAGAACAGGCCCTCGCCATGGTCGACCAAAGAAGTTGAGTGCACAGCATCATATCCAGAGGTTGTCTTTGGGAAATAGACGTATGAGTGCTGCCAGCATTGCTGCAGAGGTTGAAGGGGTGGGAGATCAGCCAATCAGTGCTCAAACCATACGCCGCACACTGCATCAAATTTGTCTGCATGACTGCCAGCACAGAAGGAAGCCTCTTCTAAAGATGATGCACAAGAAAGCTCGCAAACAGTTTGCTGAAGACATGCAGACTAAGGATATGGATTATCGGAACCATGTCCTGTGATCCGATGAGACCAAGATAAACTTATTTGGTTCAGATGGTATCAAGCGTGTGTGGCGGCAACCAGGTGAGGAGTACAAAGACAAGTGTGTCTTGCCTACAGTCAAGCATGATGGTGGGAGTGTCATGGTCTGGGGCTGCATGAGTGCTGCCGGCACTGGGAAGCTACAGTTTATTGAGGGAACCATGAATGCCAACATGTACTGTGACATGTGAGTATATACTGTGAGTATATAATATAGTATTTGCAATTACCCCCTGAGGAAGATACGAATTAACCACTTGTATCGACACGCGTAGGGGAAGGGGACAGGATGGAACGCTAGTCAGTGCACCCACTAAGGACGATCAGCATACCACCCTGATATCAGCTGCTACAGCTTGTTTTTATGCTATTTTAGAGTGGCGCCCTGACGCACCATGCAAATGTGAGTACCCTGCAAGGGATTTTTTACTGTGTTGAGAATAAAAGTTTTAATATACTACACTATGAAGTCCTCCTTTTTCTATTGGTATTACTGAGGCACAAAAGGGACTCCATTACCATATTGAAGCACAGAGTGAGGCCACCACAGGAATCCAGGATTTAACACTGAACCATTTACAGGTTCCAATGCGTGTATGTGTGTGTATATATATTTATTTATATACATTTTTTTATAAGGATTTTTTTAGTTTGGTTCACCATTATATTGGTTTAAGGATTTTATTGATTGCTTTTTTCTCACCATATGGACGTTTTATCATATCCTGCATGAAAGCACTTTATTTGGAATATTGTATGTATTTTAGCACTTTATTACTTTATTGGAATATTGTATGTATTTTAGCACGCTATCACTTTATTGCTGTTGTTATATAGCACATTTTTCGTTTCACTATTTGGATTTTAAGTTTGAAAGCGCAGCGTACTTTAGAATATTGGATGGTCTTTGCATGATTTATGAGACATGTGCAACGCTAGCTGCTGATTCAAAAATATAGTGTCATTTGGGAGACCCTATTTTGGGCTTATAGCAAGTGGTGGCTCGCAGGACATTACATTGATAGTATATAATAAAGTGTGTACAGTTTCTAATACACTTCAGGCACACAGTATACAATACAGTGCAGCCGTTGTACAATATATAATACAGTGCAGCCGGTGTACAGTATATAATACAATGTAGTGCGGTGTGAAAAAAAAAAATCCCCATCATGTCCGGAAGGCCACCAAGGAGAGACAGATGCTCACAGGCCACTAAAAGAGGGCAAGCAGCTGTTTCTACAGTGAAAAGTGGTGGTCACGGACATGGTGTATCCTCTGCAGGCGGGGCGCGTTTGTCCTTTTTTTCTGCTGATGGCCGTGTTATTGAGCCACAACATGCAGAATAGTTGCTGGAGTGGATAACTAAGCCGTCCTCATCCTCCGTCACCCAGGCTCATACTAGTTTGATCTCCAACGCAGCTGCCAAAGCGGACCATTCCACTGGCTCTTTATCCACAGTTACTCCTTCCGTAGTCTCACCATCATGCATGGTGGAGTCACCAGAATTATTCAACCATAGTGTCGGTTACATACTGCTTAGGATGCGCAGCAATTTGAAGGCTCCGATGTTGGTTCCCAGGTTGAGGAAGGGAGTAACGTGAGCCTAGAGAGAGGGGGTGCCCCAGAAGATCAAGAAACTAGCAGTCATGTTCCCCCAGCTGCAGCATACTGCCAAGTTTGCTCTAGTGACAAACAGGGACGGGATTAAGAGGTCCCTGACTGTACCTGGGTGCCTGAGAGAAGAGAGGAGGAAAGTGAGGAGGAGAAGGAGGCACAACTCCAATGAGGCAGGATGTCCTCCAGGGGCCAGCTTAAGGGCAGCCACCCTATTGCATCATACCACAGAGCTCCATGTGCAGGGCGCTGCTGACTCCCTGCTGACTCCCAAAATGTCATTGGTGTGGGCTTTTTTTGACACATGTGCAGTAGATCGCACCATTGCCGTTTGCAATCTATGTCTGAAGCGAATCAAGCTTGGCCAGAACAGCATGCGCTTGGGCACCACATGCTTGACAAGACATATGATGACCTGCCATGTAGTCCGTTGGCAAAAGCCCTTGAAAGACCTACATAATAAAAAAGGCAGGCTTCTCCTTGCTCCTCATCTGTGATCAACCCCTACTATATCTCCAGTCCTCTCAAAAACCTGCACTGAGAGGAATGAAGGTATAGCAATCAGTGCCACAAGTACTTGCAGCCAATCTGCTAGAAGTACACCACCAGTTGATATCAGAAGGCAAATTTCGCTACCTAAGTTGGTGAACCATAAAAAATAATACTGTCCCAGCCATTCACATGCTCAGCGTCTAAATGCTAGCTTGGCCAAATTGCTAGCACTTCAACTGCTTCCTTTTCAGCTTGTAGACTATGCCCCCTTTCGTGTGTAGAACTTCCCCCTTGGGGACTGCTTGGATTTACCGGCTCATCTGCGCCTTTATGACCCTGGGAACATTCCAACCCACCTGACACTCTGGGTTCAGACATCTTTGCACCACCTTAGGGTAATAAGTCAATCCACTCAATGAGTTTCTACTCTATTAACGTTTACTGAATAAATCAAGGGAGATTTTGTTGCACAAAGGAGGTAATAGATCAACTGAACTTCGGATAACAGTCCTAGTTCAGAAGAAAAATTCCTCCACAATACAATATAAACAGTCTGGAGATAACAGTGTCTTATATACACTAGGGATGGGCGAGTGGTTCGGCCCGAGCATAAGTTCGGGCCGAACTTTGGTTGTTTTCGGATGAAAATTCGAAACACCGTTAAAGTCTATGGGACATTAACATGAAAAATCAAAGGTGTTAATTTTAAAGGCTTATATGCAAGTTATTGTCATAAAAAGTGTTTGGGGACCCGGGTCCGGCCCCAGGGGACATGTATTAGAGAATTTTTTTTTTTTAAACAGACGTTTTTTTGGGAGCAGTGATTTTAATAATGCTTAAAGTGAAACAATAAAAGTGAAATATTCCTTTAAATTTCATACCTGGGTGTGTATATAGTATGCCTGTAAAGTGGCACATTTTTCCCGTGTTTAGAACAGTCCCTGCACAAAATGACATTTCTAAAATAAAAAAAGTAATTTAAAAGTACTTGCGCCTAAAATGAATTGTCTATGGGAGAAATCAAAAGTGCTAATTTTAAAGGCTTATATGCATGGTGTTGTCATATTAAGTGTTTGGGGACCTGGGTCCTGCCCCAGGGGACATGTATCAATGCAAAAAAAAAGTTTTAAAAACTGATGTTGGGAGCAGTGATTTTAAGTAAAACAATAAAAGTTATTCCTTTAAATTTCGTACCTGGGTGTGTCTATAGTATGCCTGTAAAGTGGTGCATTTTTCCCGTGTTTAGTACAGTTCCTGCACAAAATGACATTTCTAAAGGAAAAAAGGTAATTTAAAAGTACTAGTGGCTATAATGAATTGTCGGGTCCCGCAATACAGAAAAAAGTAATCGAAAAAAATGGCATGGGATATTAAGGGGAACCCCCGAACCAAAATATAAAAAAAAATTATGTGGGGGTTGCCCCCAAAGCACCTTGTTCCCATGTTGATGGGGACAAGGGCCTCATCCCCACAACCCTTGCCCGGTGGTTGTGGGGGTCTGCGGGTGGGGGGCTTATCGGAATCTGGAAGCCCCCTTTAACAAGGGAACCCCCAGATCCCGGCCTCCCCCTATGTGAAATGGTAACGGGGTACAAATGTACCCCTACCATTTCCCAAAAAAGTGTCAAAATGGTACAAAAGACACAGCTTGGGGCAAGTCCTTTATTTAAAAAATAAAAAAATGTAAATGTCCCACGAAGTCCTTTCTTCTTCTCTCACTCCGCCGACGAACTGAAAAAATAAATAAGAAAGATCCACCTCCATGGGAGGCACCCGCCGTATGACGCATCCTCGCAGCTGACAGTTCTTTTATAACTGAGGGTGGGGTCACACAGTGACGTTCCCGGTTGACCCCGCCCCCCTCTGACGCAGGGGACATCCCAATGGCTTCCCCATGGCATCAGAGGGGGGCGGGGCCACCATTTTACATAAACGGGTGGTGGCCCCACCCCCTCTGACGCCTCAAAGCCATGGGGAAGTCCCTGTGCGTCAGAGGGGACGGGGTCACCCGGGTACATCACAATGTTGAGGGCATGTGGCCTGGTACGGTTCAGGAGGGGGGGCGCTATCTTGTTCCCCCTCTTTTCTTGTGGCCTGCCAGGTTGCATGCTCGGATAAGGGTCTGGTATGGATTTTTGGGGGGATCCCCATGCTATTTTTTTTATTTTGGAGTGGGGTTCCCCTTAAAATCCATACCAGACAAGAAGGGTCTGGTATGGATTTTGGGGGGGACCTCTATGCCATTTTTTTTTTAAATTTGGCGCAGGGTTCCCCTTAATATTCATACCAGACCCAAAGGGCCTGGTAATGGACTGTGGGGGATCCCATGCCGTTTTTTTCAATGACTTTTATCTGTATTGCCAGGACCCGACAATTCATTATAGCCACTAGTATTTTTAAATGACTTTTTTTCCTTTAGAAATGTTATTTTGTGCAGGGACTGTTCTAAAAACGGGAAAAATGCGCCACTTTACAGGCATACTATAGACACCCCCCAGGTATGAAATTTAAAGGAATATTTCCCTTTTATTGTTTCACTTTTAAAATAAAAATCAATGCTCCTAAAAAAACGGCAGTTTTTTTTAAACTTTTGTTTGCATTGATACATGTGCCCTGGGGCTGGACCCAGGTCCCCAAACACTTTTTTATGACAATACCATGCATATAAGCCTTTAAATTTAGCTCTTTTGATTATTCATGTTCATGTCCCACTTTAATAGGGTTCGCATGTTCTGGTGCGAACCGAATCGGGGGGTGTTTGGCCCATGCCTAGCTATAACAGCTTCAACTCTTCTGGGAAGGCTGTCCACAATGTTTAGGTGTGTGTCTATGGGAATGTTTGACCATTCTTCCAGAAGTGCATTTGTGATATCAGGGATTGATGTTGGACAAGAAGGCCTGACTCTCAGTCTCCGCTCTAATTCCTCCCAAAGGTGTTCTATCAGGTAGAGGTCAGGACTCTATGCAGGCCAGTCAAGTTCCTCTACCCAAAACTTACTCTTATGTTCAGGGCAGCCATCAGAAATTTTTGGGCCCCTTACACAGCTTTAGGCCTGCCCCCCCAAGCCTGACCACCAACATTCCCCAGGGATTCCCCATGGGCCATTTCCCTGAATCCACACGCCCGCCACCTCACCTGTACGCACTCAGCCCCCCCTCAATCCTGTATATATGTCAGCCCCCCTCACACCTGTATATTTGTCAGCCCCCCTCACACCTGTATATATGTCAGCCCCCCACCTGTGTATGTGTGTATGTGTATGTATATGTGTGTGTATATATATATATATATATATGTATGTCAGCCCCACACATACACAAATCTATAAACACACAAAGCTCTGGCACCTCCCTGTACACAAACAGCCCCCCTCCCTTTCTTTCACAGCCCCTACTTGTAAAGGAAACCTTTCTACCTAATCCTAGCTAGTTTTCACAAAGCTGACATGTTGCTGACACAGAGGAGCATGGTACAGGCAGCTCACACGAGGGGTGCAAAAGCACATAGTACCCAGAGGTGGCAGTAAAGAGCTTGATGTCTGAGCTCAATGACACAGAGAGCAGCAGAAGCTGCGAGATCATTTCTATAGTTCACAACGCGGCTTTCCCTTCACTCGTCCTGCCTTCTTCTGGCCTGGGCGGGCCCCTTATAGTTGTATTGGCTGTACCCCCCTAATGGCAGCCCTGCTTATGTTCACTCCATCCACCAGTTGAACTTGTTTGAAGAAGGAACACTTACTCCAAGCCTGAATCATAGAGTGTGTAAAGATGGGTATACACTAGTAGACTTTCTAATGAGCATTCATATGTAAATTCTTTGTACATTTGATGACTGGATGAATGTCATTCAAAAGTACTTCAAAATTTAAATTTATTTTAACATTTGATTTTTAGAATGAATGCAATTTCCAGAACAAAAAACATATATACCAATAGCAATTCATTAATCTGAGAACATTTTTCCATCCTGTACTTTAAAAAATTTTCAACACTGCAGTCAAAACCAAACATCAATTTGACCCAACTGACAATTAGAACATCAAATTAACATTCTTAAAGCAAAATATTTTGAACAAAATTCTACTAGTGTATAGGCAGCTTAAAGGGGTTGTAACGAACGGAAATTCAGCAAGCAAAAGACCGATGAGAGCTTTTGGTCGGAAAATGCGACTGTGTATATGCTCCATCGGACCTTTGCTGGCCGAATTCCCGCCAGCAAAAGATTGAGAGCAGGTTTGGGGAAAAGTTCAGATTAGAAATTCCGATCGCCTGTACCAATTCCGAAGCGCAAAATTCCTACGCATGCTCGGAAACATTGAACTTAATTTTCTCGGCTCGCCGTAGTGTTGTAGATCACTGCGTTCTTGATGGTCAAAAGTTCAGCGAACTTTTGTGTGACAGTGTGTATACAAGCCAAGCTTGAGCGGAAAATCCGCTCGTGTGTACATGGCATAAGTCTATTGCATGTCTAATATTGTCCCCTGCTTGTCTAAAAGGGATAAAACCCATATGAGGAGTAAGAGAAGGTAGTAAAATGGTACTTGTAAGAATTTTAATAAAGATCTTCAAGTCAAAATTTAGCTGATCAAGTGGTGGGATAGTTGGTGCAGTCTAGGGGTTTCTTTACTGTTTTAGATATAACAATGGTATCAGAGTTGTAAAGGGGACTGGGTCAACTGGTAGTGGCAATCGTAAGCCATGATAGAGACACCCAGGAATAGTCCAAGCAGACTTGTTCTGCACTTTTATTCAGCAAGACAGACATAATTCAATGTAGGAGGACTTTGTACAGCAAGTCTATGACATTAAACAAACATTTGCTTGCTCAAGCCATTAACTAAAAAAAACGAAGGGGTTCCCCAAACAAACAGGTAGCATATGTACCTCTTGTTCTGTTAAAGTCTTCTTACATTCTGTCAAAATTCCTGTGTTCCCGGTCCCTGCCTCGCTGCCACTTTCAATAAGGGCAAAGGGAGCCATTTCCTTGCTGGTTTGCTGTTTTAGTCCCCAGGAAGAGGCACGGGCACTGCACATCTCATGCATGCACTCCCAGATCTCTAGCAGGGTAAGATTTTGTTTACACATAGCCACAGTATCTGCAATGTGTAAAAACTATGATTTACCTGCTAGATTTGGATGCGTATGTGCAGCCAACAAAGCGCTCTAGACAGGAAATTGTACCTTTTACAGGTTGTTGATACTATGGCAAACCATAAACAATATGATTTCCCCGACTAGGGCACCTTTGGAATTGTCTAAAGACTCCTGGGATATATAATGGTCATATGCCAGGAGTATGTGAGCACAGACTAGGTGAGTACAGGCATGATAATAGCAAAAAATGTAATTTAACAAAATTATAAAAAATAATAATTCTGGTTTAAATATTAGGTGTAGCGCTGGTATTTTTGCCTTCTAATGCTATATAATGTAAACTAATGGACAATGCTATACATTGGTATTAGGCTCCCTCTAGTGGTATAAACTTGAAATGGACTTTATTTATTTTCTATTTCAAGAACATAGGGAAAGCCTAACAGGAAGTGACTTAATCGTTTTTTCTTTGCAAAAGGACTTACCTACCCAGAATGCCCACTCACTTACCCATGAACCCTGAGTGGCCGAACTGCATGCTGGGTAGGAAATAAAAGGCCCCATGCAGCCATTTTCTTTCTCTTCTGAACGCGTGGCCTGCCTACAAGGATCTTTGAGGAGGTGTTCCAGGGAGCGTGGCCTGCAGCAACTGCGGAGCGGAAAAACCAGCGATTCTGCCTCATACCTGTATGCTGAAGAAACAGTGTGACCAGATTGGGAAGGATCTAAAGACACCTGACGGAGCCATTGGAGGGTCCCGGTCTTCTTGCGGAACAAAACAGTGCGACGGCGCTGGCTGGCAGCAGGACTGCGGTGATCGAAGCAGGGACCAGTAGTTCCACAAAAAGATCGCACTCAATTAGACTGAATTCAAGCAGGCCTCAAGCCTATGTCTCACTGAGACACCAACGCTGTGCAGTTCAGAGACAAATATACCGGAGACAGTTATAAGTGTGTCACACCACCGGAATAGTTTAACTCATCAGCTTATATTGCATTTTTCTCTTGTTAAAATCCTTGGATTACAATACACTGCAGTATAATAGCTAGCAGAAGACAGAAGACCAAAGACTGCATCCTTCACTGAGAGGCCTTCTGCATAGTTGCCGTAGCCAGGGACTGCACCATACCTAAAGGGGAGTTATTGAGCAAAGTGTACTGTACTGTATTTGTATAACATATTATTACTGTGACTAGTCAGCATGCTGGAAGTGGGAAGGTGCCCAGTGTCAGAGCATTGTCACTCTGGTCACTAGTCCCACTTGGAGACGCGCTTGCAGGGGTTAACCAAACAAACTTTCTATATCAAGACGTTGTTAATTATTATTGGTATACTGTTATTGTGGGATTGTCCTTTGTTAAGTGGGTTGAGACAATTTACTGGGGGTGGAAGAGCAGAGTAAAGGCCCAATTAAATATTAGCAGCTCTTTCGGGGGTCAGTGCTACATAGGGAATGTTCAAACGAAGGATGAAAGTCTGCTTTAAGATTATGAGGTTTTCTCCACCTCCGTCACATACTCTAGAGCTCCTTGCCATATGTGTGAAACATACACAATGTCCACAACCCTTCCAGCCAGTGCCTCATAGAATGTAGCATTGAGGATAGGGTTGCCACTTTTTCTTCAAGCCAAACCCGAACACTTTAGCGGCACAGGACAACTTTTTTTTAAGGGGGAACACTGTGGACTGTGGTATAAAATGAAACTCTGATGTAAGGGGGTTTCTGCTCACCAAATCCCCCACTTACATCAGAATTCCCAGCCCTTAAATCAGGATTCCCAAAGCTCCCCCTTACATTAGAGTCCACAGAGCACCCCTTACATTTGAGTCCCCCTTACCTTGGTGTACTCACTTGCTCAGAGGCAGGGCAGAGAAGGGAGGGAGGGGGCCTATGCACATGGTGGTTGTGATACTTGGTTAATGGGGAGCATAGGTGTGTGCAACCTGGGCAACAGGGGGAATCTGCGCTGCACTGGGTGAAAAGGGTGTGCCCAGGCATGCCTAAGTTGGGGGGGTTGAAGTCCGGTCTGAATAATGTGTCCGGGTTTCAGACAGTCTGAAACCTAGACACATGATTCAAAACCCAGACTGTCCAGGTGAATCCCGGACAGGTGGCAACCCTAATTAAAAAGGAAATAGGGTTGACTTTCAGGAAGCTAATGAAATGTAAATGTGGTAGTAGTGTAGGGAGAAATTTATTGTAATAGAAATAGGAGAGGCCATTTTATCACCTCAACTATTTCCCCTGAGGTAATGGGATTGTTAGGAAAGGTGACATTAGTGGGAGAGAGTTGAGGGGTCTCATACCTCGAAAATTATGTCATTATTCAGACTGGGAGAATGTTCAGATCCTGGGCCTATGCATCATGCACCATAGAAAAGGTGGTACATGCTCATAGGCATGCACAGGGGGGGTGTGCCAGATGTGCCTGGGCACACCCTAATCACTACATGTGGTGCCGCATCCCCTACTGCCCGGGCTTCCCCCCCATGGTGGCACCCTGCCCCTCAGTGCTGCTGGCTTCCCTCCTCTCCCCCTGGCTGCTGCGGGGGAAGTTCCAGGATTAAGAGTGGGGAAGGGGCTAGTAAATATGTAATTTACTAGCCCCCTCCTTTTCTAAATTAACACAGTGAACACACTAACTCACGGTGTCCATTTTTAACTGAAGCATAGTAAGCTGTGTTTACTATGCTTCCATTTGTGAATAAACATTAAGCCACTCAGCACAGAGCACTTCTCAGTCATTATATATATATATATATATATATATATATATATATATATATATATATATATTATAATGTGTGTGTGTGTGTACCAAAAGATGCACATACACACACACACACACACACACACACACACACATGCTATATTTAGTGCTATATATACATGCAATAAAGTTCAAATTTATAAAAAATTCATAATAAATGTCCCGCAAATCAATATCAATCTTGATAGTAGTGCTCCAGTGTTATCATATCACTGTGCTTCTCAATAATTTGTATTGCTTGTGCAATCCACCACCAGTTTTTTAATCTGCTCACCTCAAGGATGAGTCAGGAAGATTCAAATGAACTCTTTATTTTCACTCCCCAAACATCTTTTCTTTCTCTCAGGACTCAGCTGTTCAATTTCTCCCTTTTACAATCTCCAAAAAAAATTTTATTTCAGAAAAATGCAGCAAGCATACAAACATGAAACCTTAGAACAAATTAACAATAACATTTGAGATGAGGTCATGTGTTCAGAGAATACATTGGATGGAAGACACATAAGTACCGTATATTGTGAGAACTGGTAGGAGACACATAAGTACCATAAATTGTGAGAACTGGTATGAGTTCTTGCTGGCCTAAGTACAGAAGTAGACTATGCTTCATAAAATAAAGAAGGGAGAAAAGGGTTAGGATGGAGAGCCCCCCATCCGGCACCCCTAATGGGAACATACTGTGCCGGACGGGGGAATCCCGAGCCTACCCGTCTGTCTAATTCCAACAACCGAGCCAAGGCGAAGTCTGGGGCAATAATAGAAAACAAAATTCTACTAGAGACTCAAGGCTGAATAAATCAGTGATCATGACAAATTATGCAGGTTCTTCCTGAGGTTTAAAATTTGTGGACCTCAAGTCTGAGAAAGTAACGGTTAGAGTAAAGAAAAGGGGAACAGAAAAGGAAAGGCAGGAAAGCTCAGGGTGAGCAGAAGAGAAAGAGAGAGAAGAGCAACGCCTAATACACTGAGATGTCATTGGTTCTGTCATGAGGGGGGAACTAAGGTGACCCCTACGTGTTGGGCCCAGGGTTCCCATACCAGTTCAAAGTTTTCAGTGGTATTTAGCAGTATACTGGATAGCTTTTCTTGCGACATTATCCACGAAATCTTCCTTTTTGCTGCAGAGAACGAAACCGTCAGAGATTTCCAAGCCCTAGCAATAGTGAGCTTGGCTCCTAGCAAGATAAAGTGGATCAGTCTCCTAGAGTTTTTAGAGAGTGATGGTATTCGATCATTTAAGAGACCAATCATCGGGTTTCTTGGAATCCGACTACCAACTAGTTTATCTATTAATTTGAATATGCGTAGCCAGAAGGGGCGTATTCTTGGGCATTCCCACCATATGTGGGCCATCGTGCCAACATGTTTACATCCTCTAAAGCATGTGGGGTCCGCTGTCGGGAAGATGGAGGCTAGTCTAGAAGGGGTGTAATACCACCGCATGAGTACCTTAAGGCTAGCTTCCATAAGTGCAGTATTGAGGATTCCTTTGAAGGAAGTGAAGGAGGCAGTTTGCCATTTATCTAACTCCCAATGAAAGTTAAAATCGGATTCCCAGGCAGTCATATGAGCTTCTTTGGAGTTCAAAGAGATAAGTGACATGTAGATTATAGATATCCCCCCCCCCCCCCGCTGGTCCATGGCTTGTCCGCACCAAACTTCATAATCGGTAAACTTTGGAGGCAGAGGTTTTTCTTTCCATAGAGATTGGAGGAAATGAATAATTTGTTGAGATCTATAGAGTTCCGAACTAGGTAAATCTAATTTGCGAATACAATGGCTGCGGGAGAAGGGGCTTGCTGCCGTGAAGTAGTGACCAATTCGGTACAGTCCCTTATCTAACCACCATTTGAAGGCCAGTGCATTCTTCCCAGGGGGAAAAAGTGGGTTATTAAAGAGGTGAGAAAGGGGTTTGTATGAGGAAACCAGAGTATCCGAAGTCCGCAACGTATCCCAAAGGGCGAGGGAGTGTGACAGAGTTGGGGCCAATATCGGGGGCCTATCCTTTGGAGGGTGCCATAGAAGGTAGTCCAGTGTGAAACTAGGCGTAGCTAGTTTTTCTATGTTCACCCAATCCGGTTTTTCAAATCTAGTGTAGACGACTGACAACTGAGCTAGACTTGCAGCCTGGTAGTATTTATAAAAATGAGGGAGACCTAGGCCTCCTTTTTTCCTATGTAAATAGAGCGCTCTTTGAGCTATTCTATATCCCGCTTTACCCCAGACAAATTTCAGTACTTTACTTTGGAACGCTGTAATGTGATCTTTTCTAATGGGTATCGGAAGAGAGCGGAACAGATACAACAGCCTAGGGAGTAGTGTCATTTTTATAGAGTGCAGCCTCCCTAACCATGAGAGGCTGTGTTTAGACCAGGCTGTCATATCTGCCTCCAGCTTCCTGTACAGGGGGGGGGGGGGGGTAGTTAGAAGCATATAGGGATTCCGTTTTGGATGTTAGATTAATGCCCAGGTATTTGATGGAGGAATCGCTCCAAGCTAAGTTAAAGGAGTTTTTTAGTAGGTCTACCGTCTCTGACCGAAGGGAGACATTCATGGCTGTGGATTTAGAATAGTTCACCTTCAGGCCCGAGACGATAGAAAAGTCCTCTAGTGTTTTACAGATGTTTGGAAGGGAGGTTATAGGGGATGTGACAAACAGGAGAATGTCATCTGCAAACAATCCACATTTGTGTATTTGGGGGCCGCAAGAGACCCCTTGAATGTTTGGATTCTGACGGAACGCGATGGCCAGAGTTTCAATGGCTATCGCAAAAATGAGAGGGGATAAAGGACAGCCTTGCCTAGTTCCTGTCTGTATAGGGATAGAATTAGAGAGGAACCCTTGGATTTTGATACGGGCTGTGGGGTTAGAGTAAAGCGCGTGCATTATACCCAAGAATTTTGTGCCAAAGCCCCAGCGTTCAAGTATAGCAAATAAGTAAGGCCAGGAAACCGAGTCGAAGGCCTTGCTGAGGTCGAGTGACAGCAGCATTCCCTGCTGTTTGGGGCCACCCAACCAATTTGTTTGCATAATGGAGACTATGTCTATCGCCCGCCTTACCTGATCTGGACCCTGCCTACCAGGGATAAACCCTACTTGGTCCTTATGAATATACCTATTCACGAAAGTCGCTAGACGAACAGCTAACATTTTAGTTAAGATTTTCAAGTCACTATTAATCAGGGATATGGGCCGATAATTTCCGATTTCTTCTGGATTTTTGTCTGGCTTGGGAATAACTGTAATAAATGCTGTGTTGAGCTGCGGGTCAAGAGGGTCTCCCTTTGTTTTGGAGTTCAGAAATCGCGTTAAATGCGGCACTAGTGTTTCGGGGGAACATCCTATAGTACGGATTCGAGAGACCATCCGGTCCCGGTGCAGAACCCAATTTCATGTCTTTAATCGCACCCATTACTTCCCCTTCCGTGAAGGGAGCTTCCATTTCCTCCCTGTGTTCAGGGGACAGTGTAGGAATGGGAAGGTCCGCCAGGAATTTGGTTAGGGCAGCGTCCGACCCAGTTGTGTGCTGGCTATATAGATCAGCATAAAACGAATGGAAAGCGTCCAGAATTTTTGGGGGGCTAGAGGTAGTGCCTAATCCCGGGATTCTAAGTTTAGGCATGGTGTAGGATCGGAATTTGGGCGTTAGCTTAGCGGCCAGCATTGACCCCATTTTATCCCTGTGGGTATAAAATTTATTCCCACTCCATCTAATTTGCTTTTCAGCCTTGACTGTTAGTGCTAAATTGAGTTCCAACCTGACTTTATCAAGTTGTGTCGCCGTGGCGGTGGAAGGATCCTTTTTATGTTGAGCTTTCAACTGTGTGTATATGCCTTCCAGCCTTTCTATGTCTACTGTCCTTTCTCTTTGAAGTTGAGCAGACAACTTGATGAACTCTCCTCTGATAAAGGGCTTGTGAGCTGCCCATAAAGTTTCTGCTGATATTCCCTCTACTTTGTTAAGTAAGAAGTATTCCTTTAGTGCCTTATCTAGCATAGTTACATGGACCGGGTTTGTGAGAATAGGTTCATTAAGCCTCCATTGTCTCTGGCCCGGCTCTGAGGTTTGGGTTTTTATGAACATGACCACCAACGAGTGATCTGAAAGCACCGTATCCTTAATAAGGGATTTTTCAATTAGGTGAACAGAGCGGTTTGCAACCAATAGGTGATCAATGCGGGCATATGAATTGTGTGGGTGTGAAAAGTGCGTGTAGTCCCGCTTGGAAGGATTAAGTTCTCTCCAAACATCAGACAGACCTTGTGCATGTATTATTTTCGCTATTTTCAAGCTTTCCCTAGTAGGCCTTGTCAGTTGGGAAGACGGAGGTTTATTTCTGTCTAAGCCCTGGTCAAAGGCTGTGTTAGAATCCCCACCAAAAATGACTGTTCCTTCTAACATGGGAGCTAGTGTTTTAAATAGTTGTTTAAAGAAGGCAGTTTGGCCTTTGTTGGGAGTGTAGTACGAGATTAGGGAGTATACATGCCCTTCTATGGTCCCCTTCACAAGAATGAATCTGCCCTCTGGGTCTCTTTTGTCTGCCATCCAGGTGAAATTACAAGATTTTGCAAATAAAACGCCCACCCCTTTGGTTTTGTTGGGAGCACTGGCCAGGTAAAAGTTAGGGAAATGGGAGTGGAGGAAATTGGGACTGTACCGAATTGGGAAATGGGTCTCCTGTATGAGGACTATGTCTAAGTTAGAAGATTTGTAGGTGTTAAACAATTTTTTGCGTTTGAGAGGGGAATTCAGGCCTTGCGTGTTGTGAGTGGTGACCTTTAGGGTCTTCTTAACCTGATCAGCCATGGAGCCAGAGGAGAGAGAAGCTACAAAATACAATGTCACTTACCTGTGAGGCCCTGCGTGGACCAAGCCCGGAGGTGCGACTGTCAATGTAGAATACCTGGAAGCAGACATTTCGATAAATCTTAAAGGAGTTGCAATCTGCAAAAAATAAAGAGATTAGGCGTTGCTCGAGACAGGAAAGCGAAGAAAAGAAAGAAAGAGAAGAAGAAAGAGAGTAAGGAGATTTTACTCCCCGTGGGATAGGGGACCCCTGTGGGGGAGAAAATTTCCGTAGAAACATCTCACGCAACTCCGTGAGAAAAGTTGCACTAGGCAATATCTCCAGGTACATCACCTTGGAGATCCTATCCCTCAAGGACCAGCCGGTGATTAAGGGATAGGTGGAGGCACATGGGTACCACCCCAGACCAGGGCGCCCTGTAAAAACTATAATGTGGGCTCTAGGAGCAGCCCAAACTAAGCTGCAAACCAAAAACAACAGAAAAATATTGACAACCTGTAGTAAAATAGAAAAATTGCAAGAGGGCGGCCAGGTTGCCCCCCCACATTTGCCTATCAACGTCAACCCCTCCCCTCCCGTGTCCACAGGGGGGGAGTAGGTAACGATCAATTTTGATCATTTAAGGATCGGACTCAAGCTGAGAAACCCCAAAGATGATGAGACTTCACGGCTTAACAACTTTAGGGGCAGTTCAGCAGTTTATGGAGTGTGATAGTGCAGGCAGTCCCTCTTAGAATAGACATAAAAAAAAAACAACCCCCCCCCCCCCCCGACAACAATCAGGGAAGAAGCATCTGTTAAAACCATTCCTACTTTTTCCTGTGAGCCATACGGCTAGAAGTAGTAATAGTAAAAACACGAGCAACAAAAAAAAAAAAAAAAAAAAGGAAAAAAAAAACAAGGATGCGAGTGCATCATGTGGTGTGAAGTCTAATAGAGCAGAACTTCAATCGATCATGGAGGGCCTTTGTGCGATGATCTTCGGGTCTTGGACTTGTTCCAAAGCGGTTCTTGTGGACTATTCGGTGGTGGACGTTTGTTTGATCCCGCAGAGGAAGTGGTGGTCTCCATATCAATCTCCTGTGATATTAGCTTGAGGTGAAGGAGCAGTTTCTCGCCCAATGCAAAGTTGGAGAAGGCATGATTCTGACCTTTGTAGGTGAATTTAACTGCAAAGGGAAAGGCCCATTTATATTTAACTTCTTTCTGGGTCAGAGCAGTTAACAGCGGTTTGACATTTCTTCTCCGTTGAATGGTTGAGGGGGAAAGGTCGGCAAATATTTGAACGGGGTGGCCCTGGCAGGTACTCTGGGACATCGTGCGTGCTTGTTTCATCACTGCCTCCTTGACAGCATAATAGTGTGGTTTTGCAATAATGTCCCTGGGGGAGCCATATTTTCTCATAGGGCCCAAAGCTCTATGGGCCCTGTCCAGTTCCAAGCGGGGGATGGGGATATTAGGGATCAGGGAACGCATCAGATCCTGTGTGGCCGTTTCTACATCCAATATCGATTCAGGCAGACCCCTGATCCGAAAATTGTATCTCCTGGATCTGTTCTCGAGGTCATCTATGCGTGAATTGGCTGTGTCCAGCTGATCGTGGAGGGTACGGATGAGATCTGATTTCTGATATGTAACCGCTGCAGTTTGATCAAGTTTACATTCGATATTATCCATTCTGGATCCAATGTTTTGCAGATCTGCCTTAATTTCTCCAGTTATTTTAGCTGCTGTGGTGGCAAGGCCCTTTTCCAATAGGGCGGATAGCCTGATGAAGAGATCATCTGAGGCATAAGAGTGATCTGTGCCTGTGGGGCTGTGAGGAGAAAAGTCTGCAGGGGTCCCAGCCTGGGGGAAAGCCTGACCCCTGAATGAGCGGCCTAGGAGGGATTCAGTGGAAGCTGGGGATGGTGTATAGGGCTGTTGGCCATAGCCTTGCATGCCAGGAGAGTAGGTGAGGAGAGCAGGGGCCAGGACTTGCCTGTTGTCCGGATTCGCTTCAGAGTCCTGTGCCTGTGGCTGAGGAGACGCTGCCGCCGCGGCGGCCATCTTGGTACACCCGGGCGGGGTGGAGATCAGAAATTCTGGTCCCAAATTGCGCCTGCCGCCAGAACGGTCCATATGGCGGTATTCGCCGGTGTTGTGGAGGAACAGCTGAATAATCTCAGATCAACCCCCCTATCTGTGAAGGATACATTGGGGGAGTGCTGTGTGTGGTGGTGCGGTGAGCGCCGTTGGTCTGGGGTGGCGCGGAGCACCGAGTCAAGCGGCCATCTCGGAACTCTCAAGATTGATATTGATTTATGGGACATTTATTATGAATTTTTTATGAATTTGAATGGATTTTATTGCATGTATATATAGCACTAAGTATAGCATTGAATTATCACTGTAGTAGCGCTGCACTGTGTGTGCGTTATTTGGTACACACACACACACACACACATATATTTATAAATACTGTGTATATATATTTTTAAAGTGTAGTGATTTCACTTAAAGTGTATAGCAGCTTCAACTTTGCACTTGATTCATTTAGGGTGGCGCTGATTGTTTCACACATTTGTACTTCTCATTCATTGACTGCTCTGTAAAGGTGAGGCTGCAGAGAAATTTTTTATTTATTTTTTTCTTATTTATTAAAATTTTTAGTTTTTATTTTTACACTGTGCTTTGAAAAAAAAATGTGTCACTTTTATTCCTATTACAAAAAATGTAAACACCCCTTGTAATAGAAAATAAGCATGACAGGACCTCTTAACTATGAGATCTGGGGTCAAAAAGACCTCAGATCTAATATTTACACTAAAATGCAGTAAAAAAAAAAATAAAATAAAATGTTGTTTGAAAAATAATAAAAAAGAAATGTCCCTTCAAGAGCTATGGGTGTAAGTGACTTTTTGATGTCACTTCCGCCCTGCAATGGTATGGAGCCGAGCGGGGGCCAGCTTCCCCTCAGTCACATCCGCCTATGCCCCTTCCGACAGTCCTGGTAACCCTCTCCCACCACTGATAACGGATAATGGAATAAAAACAATTTTAATGTTGAGGAAAAAAAGCCTGAATGAATCCCCAGCTCTATTCCTGTCAATAGATGCAGAAAAGGCATTTGACAGGGTAGACTGGGGATTCATGATGGATACTTTGAGCTACCTCGGAATAGGACCAAAGTTTATGAAATGGATTGGGAATCTATACCAGGGACCAACTGGGATGGTGAAGGTGAATGGGAGATTGTCCCCGGTGTTTGAGATGTACAATGCAGGGCTCAAGTCCTGCAGGAACGCATCGGAACGGAGTTCCTGTACTTTTTCCACAACAGGAACACAGTTCCCGTTAGCAGCCGTGTCCTGCAAGATTTAGAAGCATACGAGCTGTGTGGCAGGTGCTACACCAGCAGCTGCCGTCACAGCTCGCAATAGTAAGTGCCACATACCTGACCATTAAGGGATTACCAGTAGGTTACAGCTTCCACTTTGATCTACCTGTCAATCAGAGTTAGCTGATGGGTAGATCAGGTCCCTGCTGCTAAGAGATGGTATTTAGTCAGACCTCTCGTGATGCCCTCCTCCCCCCTCCTGATTTTCTGTCTCCTCATCCTCCCTTCCCAGTTTCCTGCATACTTGCTCTGTGTTTGCCGCTGAATCCCCCCCGCCTCTATCTTCAGTGCCATATGATGAGAGAACCCAGAGAAGGAGCAAAGCTATTCTGCTCACAGGACATGTAGGGAGAGAGGTGAGCTGAGGGAGCAACATCAGTTTGGGGTGGTAAGCTGAGCACAATACCTGGCAAAAGTTTAATGCCAGGAGGGAAGTTTATGTGGAAATATGTGAAGTGTTGGAATAGCAGCGAGTGTGTGTTGGAGCCCTGCAGAGTTTGCAGCCCCCCCAAGCTAACATACATCTCCTAAGCAGGAACACATCACTATCTCCCCAAGCATTCTGTCCAGATAATGTGCAGTTAATGTATGACCTTTTCGTTTAACCCTGTGTTATCCAAACTCTGTTCAATGAAAAGTGTAAACTCACCACATAAACACTCTATATACAAAATAAAATTCCCCAATAAAGATCAGAACACGATGTTCACATTTGCATGGAAGCACAATTGAATGAATGCTGATTATTCAGAGAATTACTGTATTTATGTTTATTGAGGACTTTTTTTTTTATGTACTAACTGTTAAGCTTCATACACACAATATGAAAATTGGATGAAAAATACCACTTTTGAAGGATTCATGCATATGAGCGTATCATTTTTTATTTTTTTTGGTGGGCGAGTAGATCTTGGGTGGGAGTTCCCACACTTTTTTCCCCAGGACTTGATCCCTGGTACAATGGAACGCGCCAAGGATGCCCGCTATCGCCTCTCCTATACGTCCTAGCAATGGAGCCTTTTCTAGAGACAAAAAAAAATCAGGACGTGGGCGGGGTGAAGGTAGGCAGAGAAACACATAAAATAGCTGCTTATGCAGACGATGTTCTGTTGTACGTGACAAACCCAAGGGTGACTTTACCAAATGTAATTAAAAAAAATAAAAGATACGGGGAGCTCTCAAACTTCAAAATAAACCCAATTAAGACTGAAATATTAAATATCGGGGTAAAACAAAACAGAAGTTGAGAACTTACAGAGAGAATTCCCTTTCACATGGGTAAAAGAATTAAAATATTTGAGGATTAAGGTAACCGATACATATAAAAAACTATACGCCACAAATTATATCGTACTACTTAATGAAGTGAAGGGGGACATCAAAAAACTTAGTTTACAACCACTTTCCTGGATTGGAAGAATAAATATGTTCAAAACGGTAATATTGCCAAAAATAATGTACAATTTCCAAATGTTACCAATAAAGATTCCACAAAATTTTTTCAAGATTATAAAAAAATGTTAATTAAATATGTTTGGCAAAACAAGAAATCAAGAATAAAATATGCACTAATCACCAGGAATAGGGTACATGGTGGATTGGCCACTCCAGACATAAGTAGATACTATAAAGCAGTAATTTTAGCACGTATGATAGAATGAACAAATGAGAATAGTGAAAAAAATGGGTGGATATAGAAAACACAATAAGTAGAAGTACACTACACAAAAATATTTGGATACCATGAAAATTAAGGGCGTTAGGACAAGACACTCACGAGATAACCAAAACAATCTTCACACTATGGGATGCAATACACAGAAAAGGGAAGTGGGAGTATAATTCACCCTTAATGTCCCTCACTGAAACAAACTTGTTTACGTCAGGGGAAGAGATTTTCACGACACACAATATAAAAAATCCACAGATGAGAGATATAACCACAAATGAAAAGATGAGAACACGACAGGAAATAGAAGTATTAAAAGGATGGAAGATAAGTGAATGGAATCTGCTTCAATTAAAACATTTGGTAACAACACGTCCAAGCCCAATACGGGATGAAGGAGATCTGGTCTTCTTGGAAAAATGTTGTTACGCACAAAAGTCATTAAAAAAAGGAATCTCAAAAATATATGAATTACTGACAGACCTGGAAGGACAAGGAAGACCAGTCTACATAGAACAGTGGGAGAAGGAGTGGAATATAAAATTAGATGACCACCAAGTAGAGAAGATGATCGGCGCAATGTACAATAATAACTGGGATATGAGCACCATTGAAGTGAATTACAAATTATTAGCTAGATGGTACCTGACACCAGAGAGGACTCACAAAATACAGATGGAGGGATCACCACTATGCTGGAGAAATTGCAATCAAAGGGCAACAATGGCCCATATATGGTGGGAGTGCCCAACAATAAAGAAGTACTGGCAAGAAATAGTGAAAATTATAACAGATATAACGGATGAGAAAATAAAATTAAACGCACAGGGGTGTCTGTTCCATGGCTCTAAAACTATAAAAAAAATAAAAAATATAATAATTCAATTATTCCAAAACATTTAAAATGTGGCAAAAGGGCTATTTCCAAAGAAATGGTTACAAAGCCAAATACCAGGCATAAGAGACTGGTTCGAACAGATAGAGTATTATAACAAGATGGAATATTTAGGAAGTAGAGAAAAAGGGTGATTCCAGAAATATATCACGGCTTGGGAATGCTGGGAAAAATGTAAGCTATCAGACAAATATCTAGAGAAGATGATTGAAATAAGAGAGACTTAAATAAGAGGAGGAATAGAGTCCTATTAATAAAATGATAACAAACAAAGAGGGTAAGGAAAAGGGTTTTTCTTTTGTATAACTGAGATTTATTATGAGTATCTTAAACAATCTTTTCTTCATTGGAGTGGTGATGATGTAAAATAAAAATTTAAACGAGAATAAACTAGATTAAGAAAATACCATGATGATGTGAAAACGAGAAGGGACATTGTTGAGCTGCAAAGTTTGAAATAAGTCTCTCGAGGAAGTGTTCACTGAGGTGGAAAAAAAAAGAAAAAAAAAAAAAAAAGTATAGCATTGAATTATCACTGTAGTAGCGCTGCACTGTGTGTGCGTCTTTTGGTACACACACACATATATTTATATATACTGTGTATATATATTTTTAAAGTGTAATGATTTCACTTAAAGTGTATAGCAGCTGCAACTTTGCACTTGATTAATTTAGGGTGGCGCTGATTGTTTCACACATTTGTACTTCTCATTCATTGACTGCTCTGTAAAGGTGAGGCTGCAGAGATATTTTTTATTTATTTTTCTTATTTATTAAAATTTTTATTTTTTATTTTTACACTGTGCTTTAAAAAAAAAATGTGTCACTTTTTTATTCCTATTACAAAGAACGTAAACACCCCTTGTAATAGAAAATAAGCATGACAGGACATCTTAAATGTGAGATCTGGTGTCAAAAAGACCTCAGATCTAATATTTACACTAAAATGCAGTAAAAAAAAAAAAAAAAAAAATGTTGTTTGAAAAAAAAAAAAAAAAATGTCCCTTCAAGAGCTATGGGTGAAAGTGACGTTTTGACGTCACTTCCACCCTGCAATGGTATGGAGCCGAGCGGGGGCCAGCTTCCCCTCAGTCAGCTTCATACCACAGAGAAGGATACATTTGCCTCTGCCCCTTCCGACAGTCCTGGTAACCCTCTCCCACCACCGATAAAAGTAATCTCGCTGCGAGTCTGCCACAGAGACCACTTTTATCTGAAAGCCGACCACCTGCTGAAGAAGAGGATACCGGGGTTATGGTAGCTAGCTGCTGGGGTAACAACGATATTCCTCTTCAAACAGCCGATGTTTAACGACGTCGGCGGTCGGAAAGTGGTTAAAAGATTTTTAGTTTGGAACAGCCAATGCATTTCAGGGCTTAGCACTCTCCCTTCATCAGGGCTAAAAACAGGATGATGCAGGCACTTGGATTGGAAAGGCCTTAGGTAATGCTTGCCATTTCCTAAGTACCTTTGCTTTGTCTTCTGATGTTTTGCAATTTTAATATTGGGATGTTAGTGCCAAACATTTCATGTCTCATCTCATCATTGTATACTGCATGTAGGTATTTGTTCAGGTCTTGCATTGTTATCATTTGATACTTTTTGATTGTGCAGTTTATTCCTCTAGTGCTTTATAAAGCTGTGGAATATTTTCAATACTTTTCTGATTGATTTACCATTGCTCATTCTTTTTCACACCCATCTGTGGCAATGCACTTTACTATAACTTGCACAGTTTGGTTTCATTTTTATGGTGCATTTGTATTGCTGCGTCTTGGAGCTAGATCTATCTATCTATCTCTATATATATATATATATATATATATATATATATATATATATATATATATATATATATATATATATAATCTATCTATCTATCTCTATATATATATATATATATATATATATATATTTAGATGGAAGTAAACTTCCATCTCCAACTTGTACCTATAGGAAAGCCTATAAGGCTTACCTATAGGTACTGTAAATATTTCTTAAACGTGCGCCGTTTAGGAGATATTTACTATATATGCAACCAATGACATCATCAGCTCATGCCCTCCTTCAGAGCCCTGTGCCGTACATGATGGCTCCGGCCAGTCACACAGCCGGAGTCCACGGACCCGGAAGGAAGATGGGTGAAGATGGACGCTGCCTCCAGCGATGACATTGCGTTGCTGGAATGCTTCATTTTCAGGTAAGTTTCACATGATGTGCTAGTATGCATACTAGCACATTATGCCTTTACCTTGCAGGTAAGAAGAAAAAAAAAAACACCCAGCGGTTTACAACCGCTTTAACTGGCATCATATGAAGATAAAGTCACCCTCTTTGATCTGCATGTGAGCATATACAATGTAGCATACGCTTAGCTGAAATAAAAGAAACGTCAGCACATACAATTTTCTTTTGATTTTTTTTCCTTCAGAATTACCAAAACCATATAATAGGAACACTATTTCACTTTCAATTTGTATGCAATCAGGCAGACCCCTGCTCTACATAGTTGAAGGTAAATCTAAAGGAAATCGAACAGCAAAAATTGTATAGTGTGGCTTTACTGTTAGTATGGTGTGTCTAATGACCCATAAACACGATCGGAAATTCCCATCAGCAAAAGTCTGATGAGAGATTTTGGTTAGAAATTCCGAACGTGTGTATGCTCCATCGGACTTTTTTTCGGTCGGAAAAAGTTCCGATCCGAAATTCCGATCGTCTGTATGCAATTCCGCAGCTAAAAATTCCTACGGATGCTCGGAAACAATTTGACACATGCTCGGAAGCATTGAATTTAATTTTCTCGGCTCGTCGTAGTGTTGTACCTCACCGCTTTCTTGACGGTCAAGAGTTCATAGAACTTTTGTGTGACCGTGTATATGCAAGCCAAGCTTGAGCGGAATTCTGTCAGAAAAACCATCCAAGTTTTTTTCTGATGGAAAATCCGTTTGTGTGTACGGGGCATTATGCTTATTAACTTCTTCTGTTCTATACCACCCCTGCCACCATAATCTTTAGTGCAGTGGGGGTTAATACAACTAAATGGCAGTCCGGACTTCATATCAAGAGAGCTTGATTAAGTACACATTTTGCTGCCCGATCCACCTTTCATAAGTCATACTACATCTATTTTGAATGACACGGATCTATAACTGGAGATCAGGCAGATGATTGATAGCTCCATCCCCTCCATCCATAGATTCATTTATTCCTTTTATGGCAACGGGGTTTGGGGGGTTGGACGAAGGGAGACTTGCCAAAAAAGTGGACGTATTAGCACAAGGGACACATCATACTAACTATAAGCCTTCGCCCTTGGGCTGATTTTTATGTTTTTGAGTTTAGCTAAGCTTAGACTTTAATGTTGTTACATAGTACTGTTTCACAATTAAGATTCTGAACGGTGTTCTGCAGCTCTGTTTTACACAGAAGTGGCTTCAGCCACTGCTGTAAGTGGCTGTGATGAGAGGAAGCGCCAGTGGGGGGAGAGCGATAGGGTGTGCGTCATGGTTGCATGCCCATCTGATTCGATTAAGTGCTTGTTTAGGCACACCTGTCCCGCCCAAAGTCCACAGCTGCTTAAGTAGGAGCAGGTTTTATTTTGTCACAATCTTACTTTGTCTCATAATCCGTTTCATTGGTTCTATTTAGGATTGGCTTGCTGTACAATAGAATTTATAAATGTCTCCCAGTATAATTTCCTTGATTTTTATTACTCCCTACTAGGGCGAGCTCCCAGTTCAGGTTCAGACCATACTTTCTTTGTTTGACTCCCACCAAGCAGGTTAATGCTCAAACATTATTTATAGTAGCAGTTGTGTATGACAGCTTCCTTCTTTCCATGCCAATGGTTGTTAAGGAAGCAGTCAGTGCCAGCACCCATCACATCCTTAGCAACCAGTGATGTCACCTCACCCAACTCAATCGCTGGGCAGGAATTACCTGCCAAGAAAACTAAGAGGTAGGGATAGTGGTCATATTTAGCCAGTGATGTTAGCACTATCCCCTCCTCTTTGTTTACATTCCAAGTGACAGTTCGAAGGCTGAAATTAGTGTGCATTAGTCAGCAGGTGTATATGGACTGGCGGACGACATTCATTGTGATTGACCTGAATCTACCTAATTGAACAATGTCATACTTGCTAACTGTCCCAAATTTCCTGGGACATTTCCGGGATTCAGACCGGTTTTTGCTATTCCCGGGAAATGTCCCAGGAAATCCTTGTTTTCCCGAGGTCCGTGGTCGGCGGAGACAATGTCTCCACCATCTACCATTTAATAGCCACTTCCAATAGAAATTGAGCTGCGGCGCCGCCCACCCACCGCCCCGCTGTCGGTCTGTCTGACCTGTTGTGGGAAAGGCCACCGCAGCTCAATTTCTATTGGCAGCCACCTGGCCGGCTCCGCCTATTTTGTTACACTCTACCTGTTACTTCGTCCTGGTGTGCTGTAATGGCTGCAGAGAGAGTCTCTGCTGCTGGGGGATACCTGATGTAAGGGGGGCTGCTCCACTGGCGGATACCTGATGTAAGGGGGGCTGCTCCACTGGGGGACACCTGGTGTAAGGAGGGACTCTGCTGGGAATTCCTGGTGTAAGGAGGGACTCTGCTGGGAATGCCTGGTGTAAGGAGGGACTCTGCTGGGAATGCCTGGTGTAAGGAGGGACTCTTCTGGGAATGCCTGGTGTAAGGAGGGACTCTGCTGGGAATGCCTGGTGTAAGGAGGGACTCTGCTGGGAATGCCTGGTGAAAGGAGGGACTCTACTGGGAATGCCTGGTGAAAGGAGGGACTCTACTGGGGACACCTAAAGTAAAGAGAGAGACTCTACTGGGAATGGCTGGTATAAGGAGGGACTCTACTGGGAATAAAAGAAGGGGGTGGAGGCGCCAACTCTGATGATTCTATCATGTAATTAAGTGTTAGTGTAATATATACACTTACTGGTTCACACGGTGGGGAGGTCCATCTGGGGTAGAGCTCTCCTGGGGTGTGCTGGTGCTGCACTGCAGACTCTGGTGAGGTTCCTTCAGCCGTGGAGATGTCCAGTCCTGGTCACAGGCTGTTCTGCTGTGTCCACTGTGGAAAGCTCCACGCTAACCACTCTGGAACGCGGAAGCCACGTCACCAGTACAAGGCGGGCATCCAGACAAGGAATGAAGAATGTACAGGCTGTGTACTATTGAAATTGCTGGGCCTCGTAGTTCCTCTCTTGACAGGTACATACTGACCAGTCCCCTCTAGTATTGTGGAAAGACTTTAAGCTAAGTAGTTCCCCATCTGAGAGGTACATACATTAGTCTCCTCTAGTTTCTCATGGGAGGACTGTCCTTTAAAGCAGGATCAATGAGTAAATTAGTGTTCCAACATCCAATGTCAGTATCTTACCTCAGCCTGTACAGGAGAGTTTGGAAAATCTGTAATGTGATGAAAGCAACTCATGACTCAGAGCTACAAGAAAAGTCCAAGATAAACTTTCTCAGTGTGGTTTGAGGTGCTGTGCTGAGGTCTGAAGGGCTTGTGGAGGGGTGAAGGGTTGATCTGAGGTCTAAAGAAGGACTGGTCATGGGAGTTTAAAGTGGACTCATTTGAGGTCTGAAGGGAGGTTTACATTTTCTGAGATGGGGTCTGAAGGGGTATTAAGGGGACATGTCTGAGGTCTAATAGGTAGTTTAAGGGGACTGAGGACTGAATTAGGAGGGGAAGCTGATATGGGGTCTGAATGTTTTTAATACGAGCTGAATTTGGGTCTGAATGTTAAGAATGGATGATTTTTTTCCCTTCAATTAATGTGAGGGAATTCTCATACTGACCCATGACACTGGACATTTTCTACCACTAACTACCAACAGTGGGGAATTAGATTTTTCTTGTACTGACCACTGACACCAGGCACCTTTTTTTTCTCCCACTAACCACCAATGCTAGGGAATTTTTCCCTTTCAGCTATATAAGGGGAGCGATGATGCATCATTTTAACAGCTGCACTATGTATGCTGTGCTGTATGTTACATACTCCTGACATTCTCAACAGTTGTTAATTTCTAAGTAGACCTTAAGTGTTTTAATAAAGTTTGGAGAAAGCTTTAAAAAAAAAAAAAATGATCTAGTCAGACATAAAAAAAATATTTTGGAGGTACATACGCTTTTTAATTTTTTTTTATTTTATTTCCTAAGTCTAAAAAAATATTTTCTCAAAGTGGAGTAAAGATTTAGGTAATTTCTTGAGCCAGTCAACTAACTTATTTCTAAATGACCTAATCCTATAGCATTCATATACAGTCATGGCCAAAAATACTGGCACCTCTGTATTTCTGTCAGATAATACAACACTTTACTCATACAATTTCTGAAATTACAAATGTTTAGGCATTCTCATGTTTATTTCTTTTATTTGTATTGGTATGACACAAAAAAAGTGGAGAAACAAAAAGCCAAATGTAATATTTGGTAGCACACCCCTTGGAAAAAATAACTGAAATCAATTGCTTCCTGTAACCACTAATGAGTTTTACACCTCCCTACTGGAATTTTGGACCACTCTTCTTTCGCCAACTGCTCCAGGTCTCTCAGATTGGAAGTGTTTCCCAACTGCTGTTTTGAGATCTCTCCACAGGTGCTCTATGGGATTTAGATCTGGACTCATTGCTGGGCAGTTCAGTACTCTCCAGCGCTTTTGTCTTAAACCATTTTTGGGTGTCTTTGGTAATTTTCCTGTTCTAAAACCCATGACCTCTGAGGGAGACCCAACTTTCTGACACTGGGCCCTACATTGAACCCCAGAATTATTTGGTAGTCTACAGATTTCATAATGTCATGCACACAGTCAAGACATCCAGTGCCTGAAGCAGCAAAGCAACCCCAAAACATCAGTGAACCCCCACAAAGTTTGACTGTAGGGACTGTATTCTTTTCTTGAAAGGCCTTATTTCTTTTTCTGAAAACAGTAGAATGATGGGCTTTACCAAAAAGCTGTAATTTTGTTTAGTCTGTCCACAGCACATTCTCCCAAAAGGATTTTGGCTTCCTCAGGTAAGTTTTGGAAAACTGATACATTTTTCTCTTTCGTCCATGTCAAGGGGATTAGCCACAGTGCCAAGCGCTGTAAACTTCTTGACCATGTTGCGAACAGTGGACACAGAAACATTAAGATCTATTGAGATGGACTTGAAATCTTGAGATTGTCCATGCTTTTCAACAATTTTTGTTCTTAAATCCTCAGACAATTATTTGCTGCTCTTTCTCTTCTTCATGCCCCGTCTGGCACACAGAAACACAACAGAAAGGTTGAGTAAATTGTTCATCATTTTAACTGGTTGCAGGTGTGATTTCTATATTGTCAGCACCTGTTAATTGATACAGGTAAGTAATTGCAAATTACAGGAGCATCACAAACCTGGAATGCAATTATTTCTTACAACTTTGAGATGGTGCCAATATTTTTGTCCAGTCCATTTTTGGAGTTTTGCGTGGAATGTGTCCGATTTGGCTTTTTGTGTCATACCAATACAAACAAAAGAAATAAACATGAGAATTTCTAAACATTTGTAAATGCAACAACTGTCTGGGCGAAGTGGTACGTTATCTGACAGAAATGCAGGAGTGCCAAGATTTTTGGCCATGACTGTAGGATATTATTTAAATCAGGATATACAAAACCACATTTAAAACATCTAATATCTCCCTTATTCAACACTGTATATTTCAATAGAAATGTATGGCCTGTTCATAAATTTCAAACATAACTTTCGACGCCGCACCGATTTCCAAAAGTAACTTTGAACCCACACAGATGTCTGTCAAATCGCACCTGAAGTCTAACTGCATTGCCGGTTTGAAAAAAGTATAACTGTTTTTGTGCCATCTTGTATTTCCTCCATGTGGGGGGGAAGAACTTGCTCCATTTAGCTTCTGATTGTCTAGCACCTTAGAATGGTTGTAAAGGCTGAGTTTTTTTTTACCTTCATGCATTCTATGCATGAGGGTAAAAAAAACTTCCATGTGCTGCTGCCCCCATAACCCCCCCTATTACTCACCTGACCACGACCCAAATCCAGCGATGTGTTCAAGAGCCTTGGTTGTCCCAGGTCTCTTTCTCCTCATTGACTGTGGGAGCCATTGGCTCATGTTGCTGTCAATCACAGCCGGTAAACCAATGAAGAGAGAGCGGGGGCGTAGCTAAGCCACAGCTCTATCTGTCTTATGGACGCATAAAGCAGGGCTCGGGAGCGAGCATGCACTTGTGCCCCCAAAGTTTTGAGACTAGTTTTGGAACACACCAACAGATGGCAGCACAAGGCTGCACGCATAGTTACAGTGAGCACCGACCTTCATAAGTCGGTGCGCCAAAAGACATCATCCTGTGTACATTGGGAGCTTTGCAACAGGTGCTATTCTGACCGCGTGCGTTACCACGTCTGCTATTTCATCATGGACAGCAACGATGTCACTGATGACAATGGCGATAATGCAATGAGTCGTCCAAGGTGTTTTGAGTGGCGCGCATGCTTCAAGAGCGGAAGATCACTGGAAGAGGACGAGAGATTAGGAAAACCTTCAACAAGCTCAATCTCCGAAAACGTTGAAACCATTCAGCAACTTGTGCATGATGATTGTCAGAGAAATAAGCACACGTGCCACTCAAAACACCTTGAACGACTCATTGCAGCATTGCTGTAAACTTGCAGAATTATGTCACACATCTCTGTGGCAGATTTGCCCAGTTTCACACCGAATTTCACATTGCCCTTTTTCTTAACTTGCTGTCCATGATGAAATAGCAGACGTGGTAACGCACATGGTCAGAATAGCACCTGTTGCACAGCTCCCGATGTACACAGGACAATGTCTTTTGGAACACTGGCTTATGAAGGTCAGTGCACCCTGTGACTGTGTGTACAGCCTTGTGCTGTCATCTGTCTCCAAACGAATAGGACTTTTTAATAGCACCGGATATTTCCCTTTTTTCAGCTGATATAAAAATAAAAAATAAAAACACTGCCAGAACTGTAAGTTTCTTCTCTCACTGCACTAGGAAATAAATATGACCTAGTAGCCAAGCCTAATTAATGACATATTTATACCACCAAATGTTCGATGCCTGTGCCCACAAGTTTTTTTATTTATTTATTTTAGCTCTTTTCCCCTTCCAAATGAATCAATTGAACTTTATCTAGTTTCTTAATGTCTTGCTTATGATAATAAGACAATAGGAGGGGTAAGGATTACATTGAATGTCATGAGCTTTTCTAAAATTCCAGTCTTTGTTAATGCAATGTGTCCACTTAGTGACGGAAGGAGTCCTCTCAATCTATCCAACAACTTTAATATCCCTTCAATAACTGGCACGCTATAGTTTAAATGTTAGATTTCCCTTACTTTCCTAGAGAAGCAATAGAACTTATCCGAGCAGTCCCTTGGTTTATCTGGGTTTATATGGTAGCTAAACAATCCAAACTCCTCATTTAAATTAAAAATGTTGGTGTGTGTGTGTTTCAAGGTAAGGGGTATGCAGAAGCATGGCATCTGCAATTAGTAATAGTTTCAAGGTTCTTACACCCACCAACAAACTAAAATCAACAGCTCTTAAAACTTGGGCGAAAAATGTCAAACCCAAACCGAACAAATTTAAACAGAGAAAATAAAAAAGGCAAGACCTCCTCTAGGTGATGCACAGGAGTGCTCCAAGTTTTCACGGGGAGCCCTATAGGGAACCCCAATCTCACTCTGTCACCTCCACTAGGTGTAACCAACTTGTTTAACTTCTAAGTGGCCCCAGGAGCCTTAATTGGTCCATGGGCCTTTTAAAGGCAAATTCCGGTTGAAAGAAAAGAGACAGAGGAAAAGAATGATAGAAAGAAGTGTAGAGGATAGTGAAGGGGGGTGCACTCTGGCCCTGGAGAAAAGTACTCCCAAGCCACTCCCATCTCAATATGTAGCCGAGAGGTAGTTAATCCAAGGGTCCCATATTTTGTCAAACAGAGCTATGTTATCGTTTAAAATCGTTGAGAGGCATTCATTCACCATTATCCATGACAGTTTAGATTTTAACAAGTGAAAAGGGATTGTTGGGGATAACCGACTCATAACTGATTTGTCACCTGTACCACTACTTCGTACCAAGATGGTAAATGTTGATATTGTACTTGTTTAAAAAGAAAACTTGGGCAAAAGTCTTAATTGTCGAATTTAAATTTAAAATGGGGGGGGGGGGGGGGTGTTGAGCGGGGACAACCCTGTAAAAC
>CM053037.1:47210398-47227224 GCA_028564925.1 Lithobates sylvaticus | reverse complement strand
GAAAATTTGAAGAAGCAGGATAGAAAATTTCTCTTGAAGAAAGTAAATTCTGAATGTGAATGTGGTGTTTGTAGAAGAAAACAATCATACAAATAGGAAAGTTTTGATGAACAATTTTAAAGAACCATTAAAAGAAGACACAGACCCAGGAACTCTGACGACAGTACTCCTCTCATGCACATGCAGTCTTGGTAAATTTCCAAAAGTTTTAAAGTGTAGGTATAGACACTTTTTTATAGAATGTGGAAAAATTAGGATTGCTTGTCTAGCTTTTAGGTCCCTTCTAGGAAGATACCCCCCCTCATTATATCCTGGTGACCACTGTCACCAAAACTTGATGGGATATCCAATATTTTAGAGTTGTCACCAGAACAAGAGATGACGGTAAATTCTCTAATGGGAACACATGTACCAGTAACAACTCTCTAAGATGGAGAATGTTCCTTTTTTTGTAGAGATATCCTCTCACTTCCCGTTGTGTCTTCAGGATCCCAATGGTATAAAGACAGCAAAAATTTACTGAAGGGGGGGTTTGACATGTCCCTACTTTATTCAAAACCTAAAAAAAATCCCTTGGGCTTTACCATATATTATGTGTATACATTAACTTGGTCCTAACATTTAATTCCAAGCAGACATAAACACAACGAAATGCATTTGTGTATGCCTTCATATAATTATAAACGTATACCTAAAAGTAGCATAAGAACCAAAATCTGTCTTAAGATAAACCTCTGTCATCCCCCCACACTGTAATACTCAGACTGGAAGAGGGAAGGCCAACACTAGAAGACAATCAAGTCTCTGCTGGATGCAGACAAATAACTTGCTGATATAAGGAGATAGAGATCACTATATCAGTACTAACATGTTAATTACATGACTTTATATTAGTTGGATCCAATTGCAAGGATCTGTAAAACAAGACATTTTATATATCACTCCTGTGACCCGTTTTCAGCAGACAGCGGGGTTGATGTCACAAAGCCGGTCCAGGCTCGGGCAAGATCGCAACAATGAAATCGGGATCCGCCCACATGCCTGGAATGGCACCCAGCTCAGTCGCTCAGTGAGCAGCTAAGAGCCAGCTGCTTCTGCCCCCTCCACAGCCCAGTGCTCCAGTGAGCAGGGCGGGGGCAGAACAGAGCAGTGGGCATTGACTGACAGTCACCAGCTCTCTGCTCAAGGAACCCTGAGAACGAGCGTCCGGTGGCGTTTGATTTCTCGGTTCTCAATGAGCCGATGGGGGACCGATGCTGCATCCACCTAGGTAAGTATGATTCTGCTCCACAAAAAAAAAAACGAAACTCCATACTTCTCTTTTACATAAAACCCAAGTTAAAGGGGTTGTATACCCTCAATTACAACTTGTACCTACAGGTAAGCCTAGATTAAGGCTTACCTGTAGGTACAAGAAATATCTCCTAAACCTGCACGGTTTAGGAGATATTTGCACAGAACCTTTTACAACGTTGTCTACGGCGCATGCGCGCCGTAGACAACGGTGCATTTACAGGGTTAATCCCCATTCAGAACTACGGCTCGCCACAGTTGAAGTGTCCCGCGCGCATGCGCGGAGCGACGTCTTCGCTGCTCTGGCCAATCACAGAGCCGCAGCGGTGCTGTGATTGGCCGGAGCGGCGATACTCGGAAGAGAGATGGCTGCGGCTGGAGGGGGAGAAGAGGACGGCGTCGGGGGCCCCGATCTAAGGTAAGTGATGCATAATGAGCTAGTATGCTAGTCATACTAGCTCATTATGACTTTGTCTTGCAGGTAGTTTAAAAAAAAAAAATGAGCAAAAACGGGTATACAACCGGTTTAAGGTAATTATCTTATCTAAAGTGATTTAAGCTGGCCATACAAGGATCGAAATTTGTCCGGTTTAGCGGGGTCTGGCAAAATGTCAATCCATGTATGGACTAGCTGGTTGTACACAGTCAATCAGTTAACTTGTGTACAACCAGCCTGCCAGGTTTTTCTTGAACGATCATTGCTGCTGGCTATAGCCATCAACACTGATCATTGTATTATGCCGAATACAATAGCACATTGGGAGGATTCCCCCATCCACATTGAGTGGGAATTGGTTCTTTCGTTTTTTCATTCAATCCACTGGTTCAATGAAAAAAATTAATCATGTGTGGCCTGCCTTGAGCCTCGTACACACACACACACACACAATACTTTTTGTTTTATGTTCAACCCAGCGGGTTGATCAAAAAAAAACTGACAGCTCCGGTCAGAGCTGCTATGCTAACAATCTGATGCTAGTACAGTGATGGCTAAGAGCGCTGACTGGAGTGTTCTGGCAGGTGGGCCATCCTTTTTCGGCCATGACCCTTCAACAGAAGCCAACCGAATGGCCAGCTTCTGTCGGACCAGCTGCCATACACAGAGGCCGAAATAACGTCTGGTTGCTATTGAACCGGCCGATGCCGCCTAACAGTCCCTGTGCACTAGGTTTAAGGCTGGGTTCACACCATTGTGAATTGGATGCGGGTTCCCCACTTCCAATTCGCAATAGTAGGAGATTTTGACCCGCTCTCTATGGAACCGATTCACATAGCTCCGCAGAAGGTCCGGTGCGATTTGCACAAAAACGTGTGCATCTTTTGGTCCATTTCAGAGCCCATGCTCAGATTTGTGTGTATTGCTAGAGAGTTTTTTTGGGGGAGGGTGCATGTGATCCGCACAGGGCCAATCAGCACTGTCCAGACAGAGGTTCAGGGGTCACGCAGCCTCATAGTCAGAGGAGAACAAAAACTCCTCCTACAAGCTTAAACCAGTGCTTGGCTGGACACTGATAGAAGTCACAAGAAATTCAGGCTGAAATCGGATCTGAAATGGTGAAAGGGGACGCACCGGACCCCTTTTGTGAGCCGCATGCGGCCCAAATGTGAAACCCAGGCTAAGAGTCTAACCACACCAGATGCATTGAAATCCAATTTTTAATTCAGGTGAAATGTATGAATGTGTTTACATTTACTTTTTCTAATTAATTTAATTGGAACTTGTTCACACCAGCTTTTTTCATTAAAGCGTTTGTTACCCCAACACTAGGGATGGGCCCGGTGTTCGATTCAAACCCATGTTCGAATCGAACATCGGCCGTTCGTCTGCTCACCAAGGGCAGAACTCTGAGGGCCGTTCGCATCAAATTTGTGTGATGCGAACGGTCCACAATGCACTGCGCCAGTCGCAGTGCATTGCTGGCTGATGATTGGCCAAGCATGCACTGTGACCCCGCATGCTTGGCCAATCATAGAGCCAGCGGCGAGGAGAGCAATAATTGGCCACAGGCAGGATAGCTCAGCCTCATGTAGTGTGTTCCGGCTTGAGGAACAGTGACAGTGTACTGTACATGTACACACTATATGTGAATCATTTCTGTGTGGGAAAAGTGTAGGGAAAGAGGAAAAATAGGCAGGGATAGTGTATTCTTCTCAGCCTTTGCTTGTGAGGAAAGTGTAGGGATAGAGAAAAAATAGGCAGGGATAGTGTGTTCTTCTCAGTGCTGTTCTCTACCAATCCAGCCATCTGCAGGAGTTAGTGTGTGTGTGTGCTGTGTGAGTATAGCACAGCAGTAGCACACTAAACTACCTTACACTGTTTCTGCCCTGTTGTCACCTAAGACAGACATCTGCAGGAGTTAGTGTGTTTTGTGTGCCTCCAGCACAGCACAGTATACACCAACAGTCCATACATACATACATACAGTCAGGGGTGGACTGACAACTCATGGGGCCCCCGGGCAATAGGAGATTATGGGGCCCCCAGGCAATCAGAGATTATGGGGCCACACAGTATACACTCAAACTCAGTATACAATCACACAGTATACACAGACATGTTTCTATTGGCTGAGAAGGTACTGGAGAGGTGGGGCAGCTATAATCTCTGGATTTTTTAGACCAAAAGAAAGTTTGGTAAGGGACATTTCAGAGACAGATGTAAAAAAAAATACAGATTTTTACATACTGTCCCTGCTTTTACTGAGGCTGGCAACCCTGATGGGGCCCCCTAGTGGCCCGGGGCCCTCGGGCAGTGCCCGAGTGGCTGAATGGTCAGTCCGCCCCTGCATACAGTATATACCTACAGTCCCTGTCTTGTTTGCACCGCCTGTATACTGCGGTTCAGAGTATATAGGGTTTTAGGTATAGGGTTTTATTTTGGGTGCAGGGTTCCCCTTAATATCCATACAAGACCCAAAGGGGCTGGTAATAGGCTGGGGTAGGAGGGGGATGGGGTAACCATGCCATTTTTCTCAAAGATTTTCATCCATATTGCCTGGACAAGACATGACATTAAAGCCGCAAGCAGTTTTAAATGGCATCTATTTTTCCTTAACAAATGTCATTTTGTGCAGGGACAGTTCTAAACACGGGAAACACATGTCACTTCACAGGCATACTTTAGACACCCCCCAGGTACCATATTTAAAGGAATATTTCACTTTTTTTTTTCACTTTATGCATCATTAAAATCACTGCTCCAGAAAAAACTTCCGTTTTTAAAACTTCTTTTCACATTGATACATGTCCCCTGGGGCAGGACCGGGTCCCCAAACCTTTTTTATAACAATAACATGCATATTGGCCATTATAATTAGCACTTTAGATTTCGAATGTTCGCGTCCATTGTAACTAATAGGGTTCTAACGTTTGTGCAAACCTTCGGTCCGTTCACAGGTTCTGGTGCGAACCGAACCTGGGGGTGTTCGGCTCATCCCTACAAGTGATTAACAAGGTGTCAGCGGCATTACCGCCAGTGGTCCGATTGTTAAGGCACCTCGTCCTGCGATGCCTGCAGCTGAATATATTCATTTATGCGGTCCACCTACCGGGAGTGGACAGCATTGCTGATGCTTTGTCTCACTTTCAGTGGGACAGGTTTCGGGAGTTGGCACCGAAAGGCAGAGCAAGGTGGGGTCCCGTGCCCGAATGGATGTGGAGGATTGCCTTGGAAGAGTATCCGGATGGATAAGGTAGTCGGTGAACGAGGCGTTAACCACTTCCCGACCGCCCCATGTATATATACGTCAACAGAATGGCACGTACAGGCAGAATCACGTACCTGTACGTGCCATTCTTCAGGCGGTTGGGGGGTCCGATCGGACCCCCCTCCGCCGGCGGGGACGGTCGGGATGGCTCCAGAAGCGATGCGGGATGAGGGGACGGCCAGTCATTTCTGGCCACCCCCTCACGATCGCTCTGGCCAATGAGATGCTTCCCCTTCCTTCCCCTTCCTGTGTAATTGTAAACACAGGCAAGGGGAAGTGATGTCACGCTCCTCGTGTCGGTCTTTCTGACCGGGACGCGGAGCTGTGAAGACATCAGGTTAGTGCACAAACACTACACTGACACCAGGCACACATAGGCACATATTTCACCCCCCTGTCACCCCCTGATCACCCCCCAGATCACCCCCTGCCCCCCCAGTCACAGTGTCACTGATTGCAGTGATCATTTATTTTACTGATCACTGCATTTAGTGTCAGTGTGACTGCAATAACTGTCAGGGCAGTTAGTTTTAGGCCCCTTTAGGTCTAAGGTAGCCCCCCGCCCCCCCCCCCCAATAAAGGTTTAACCCCTTGATTGCCCCCTAGGTAACCCTTTCACCCCCTTTTGCCAGTGTCACTAAGCGATCGTTTTTTTGATCGCTCTATTAGTGTCACTGGTGCCGCTAGGTAGCCAGTTTTTTTTTTAGGTAACCGCCAGGTTTATATAGGATTATAAATAGGTTTATAGGTCAGGTACCCCCATATTACAACCTAAATAAAGGTTTTAACCCCTTGATTGCCCCTAGAGTTAACTCTTTCACCAGTGATCACAGTATAAGTGTCACTGGTGACGCTGGTTAGCCAGTTAGTTATTTAGTTATTTAGGTTCCCCGTCAGGTTTTTATATAGTGTCAGGTACCCCCATATATTACCTAATAAAGGTTTTAACCCCCTGATTGCCCCTAGTTAACCCTTTCACCAGTGATCACCGTATAACTGTTACGGGTGACGCTGGTTAGTTAGCTTGTTTTTTTTATACTGTCAGGGCACCCGCCATTTATTACCCAACTATCGGTTTAACCCCCTGATCGCCCGGCGGGTGATATCAATTAGGTTTTAGGGTCAAATAAGGTCTGCGTCGCCCCAGGTTAGTGCCAGTACCGCAAACACCCACGCGCAAAGCATACACCTCCCTTAGTGGTATAGTATGAACAGATCAATATCTGATCTGATCAGATCTATACTAGCGTCCCAGCAGTTTAGGGTTCCAAAAAACGCATTGTTAGCGGGATCAGCCCAGATACCTGCTAGCACCTGCGTTTCCCCCTCCGCCCAGCCCAGCCCAGCCCACCCAAGTGCAGTATCGATCGATCACTGTCACTTCCAAAACACTAAGCACACATAACTGCAGCGTTCGCAGAGTCAGGCCTGATCCCTGCGATCGCTAACAGTTTTTTTGGTAGCGTTTTGATTCTGTCGCCAGCAGCCTAGGAGCTTTTTTTCCTGTGAATCTCACTAGTGTACTACTAAATTTAGAGCCCAAAATGGCAAATCGCAAGTACACTAGTGAACAGGCCTACTTGTTTCTGAGTATGTCAGATAGTGAAGAGGAGGTCACTCATCTGTCACAATCAGGCTCAGAATACGATCCAGTAGACGACAGCGGCTCCATGACAGATAGCTCTGGCGACGAAGGTGTGGTCCCTGCTAAGGTCAGGCGTACCCGATCCCGATCTTCTGATGTTGTTGAGGTGCAGGAACCGCAGGTCTCTCGTATGGAGCAGAGAAGTACTAGCGCCGCTATTCCTTCTGGTGAACTGGCAAGCACCAGCGGCCTAGTACACCCTGGACGTAGTCAAACCAGCACTGCAGTAACACTTGGTGACGTGGCGAGTCCCATAAGTGCAGTTCAAGCTGGCGAGGTGGCAAGCACAAGTAGTGTCCCGCTGCCACCAAGAAGAAGACAAAGGCAGGTCCGTCGATCACATAGTGTCCTTCCTGCAGAATTCGCCAATCCTGATTGGGTGCCCACCACTTCTGCAGGATCCGTACTTCCCCCATTCACTGGCCAACCCGGTATTCAGGTGGAAACAGCTGATTTTAAGCCATCCGATTTTTATTCGCTGTTTTTCACGGAAGATCTCTATAGATCTATTGTGGACCAAAGTAATATATACGCTGGTCAATACATCGCCGCTAATCCCCAAGTGCCTTCCCTTGCCAGAGATTGGAAACCAATTACGGTTTCCGAATTTAAGACCTTTCTGGGCCTTTCCCTCAACATGGGCATACACAAATTCCCGACTCTGAGGTCTTATTGGTCCACCTCACCGCACCACCAAATGCCCGTGTTCTCTTGCTCCATGTCCAGGGCACGATATGAGATGATTTTGCGGTTCATGCACTTCAGTGACAATGAACTTTGTCGTCCTCGTGGAGACCCTGAATTTGATCGGCTCTACAAAATTCGGCCCCTCATAAACCACTTCAACCAATGTTTTGCAGCCTTGTTTACGCCCAATCAAGTTGTCTGCGTTGACGAGTCCCTGATTAAGTTTTCTGGCCGCTTGTCTTTCAAACAGTTCCTTCCCAGCAAGCGTGCCAGATACGGGGTCAAGCTCTACAAGCTCTGTGACAGGGCAACAGGCTATACGTGGAGCTTTTCGGTTTATGAGGGAAAAGATAGTTACGTAGAGCCGGAGAACTGTCCAGATTACATAGGGAGCGCTGGCAAGATAGTGTGGAACTTGGCGTCACCCTTATTCGGAAAGGGGTACCACTTGTACGTGGACAATTATTACACGAGCGTGCCACTGTTTAGTCACTTGTTTGATCAGCAGATTGGAGCATGTGGCACCGTGCGACCTAATCGCCGGGGCTTTCCCCAGCGGCTTGTAGAGTCCCGTCTTAGGCTGGGGGAGAGAGCCTGCTTGAAGTGTAATAACTTGCTCGCTGTGAAGTGGAGGGATAATAAGAATGTTTTCCTTCTTACCTCCCTTCATGCAGACACGACAGTCCAAATTCGTACGGCGGCTGGTGTTGTGACGAAACCCCTCTGTGTCCACGAATACAACCTTAATATGGGAGGGGTGGACCTCAACGACCAGTTGTTGGCGCCGTACCTAGTTGTCCGTAAGGCTAGACGCTGGTACAAAAAAGTGTCTATTTATTTATTCCAATTGGCTTTGCTGAATGCTCATGTGCTATACGGAGCTTCAGGCGGGACGTTACCCTTCCTTGAATTCCAGGGAGCGGTTGTCATGGAACTCCTGTATCCAGGCGATTCCACACCTCAACATCCCCTACCAAATGCAGTAAGCCGGCTGCATGAGAGGCATTACCCTTATGTCCTCCCGAGTACCCCTACCCAACGAGCCCCCCAAAAAAGATGTCGTGTCTGTAGCAAGCGCGGATGTAGGCGTGACAGCCGTTATTATTGTCCACGCTGTCCTGACAATCCTGGTCTCTGCGTTGGTGAATGTTTTGAACGCTACCACTCACTAGTGAGGTTTTAGCGTAGAGTACAGCATTTCACAGGCTAGGATACACTTTCACAGGGTCTCAAGAATGCCATCGCATTTTGAGACCCGACCGTTGCAGTTAAAATTATAGTTACAGGGTCTCAAGAATGCCATCGCATTTTGAGACCCGACCGTTACATTTAAAATTATAGTTATTTTTAAAAAAAAAAAGTTAAAAAAAAAAAAAAAAAAATTAAAAAAAAAAAAAAAAAAAAAAAAAAATATAAAATAAAAAACCAAAAATAGTTGTCGTTTTATTGTTCTCTCTCTCTCTCTCTCTCTCTCTCTCTCTCTCTCTCTATTGTTGCTCTTTTTTACTCTATTCTATTCTGCAATGTTTTATTATGTTTTATCATGCTTGCTTTTCAGGTATGTTTTATTGTTAACCATTTTTTTGTTTTCAGGTGCGCCATTCAGTTGCAGCGCGGATTTATTTATCTTGACAGCAACAGCGTTTGCTCCCACGATACATAAAGCCGCGACTCCAACACTGTAGGAGGTGATTTCACCACCACAGTTAAAAAAAAGAGCATATATGCCGAAGCATGGGGGCAGCAGAGGGCGGAGGAGCGATTTTGCTCCTAATGCCACGTACATACGGTCGAAAAAAGTCCGACCATGTGTACGTGGCATAACTTTTTTGCGGGAGGATGCCCCCATGCTTCGGCATATATATATTTTAGGCACCGGTTGCGTTAACAAAATGTTTTATTTTTTACTATGTTTTTTTTTTGGTATTTGCTTTGCAGGTATGGTATGGTAAGGTCTTACTGTTATACTCTAATGTTACTTTGTTTTAATGTTAACCATTATTTGCTTAGCAGGTACGCCATTCAGTTGCAGCGTGGATTTATTTATCTTGACAGCAACAGCGTTTGCTCCCACGATACATAAAGCCGCGACTCCAACGCTGTAGGAGGTGATTTCACCACCACAGTTAAAAAAAAGAGCATATATGCCGAAGCATGGGGCAGCAGAGGGCGGAGGAGCGATTTTGCTCCTAATGCCACGTACATACGGTCGAAAAAAGTCCGACCATGTGTACGTGGCATAACTTTTTTGCGGGAGGATGCCCCCATGCTTCGGCATATATATATTTTAGGCACCGGTTGCGTTAACAAAATGTTTTATTTTTTACTATGTTTTTTTTTTTTTTGGTATTTGCTTTGCAGGTATGGTATGGTAAGGTCTTACTGTTATACTGTAATGTTACTTAGTTTTAATGTTAACCATTATTTGCTTAGCAGGTACGCCATTCAGTTGCAGCGTGGATTTATTTATCTTGACAGCAACAGCGTTTGCTCCCACGATACATAAAGCCGCGACTCCAACGCTGTAGGAGGTGATTTCACCACCACAGTTAAAAAAAAGAGCATATATGCCGAAGCATGGGGGCAGCAGAGGGCGGAGGAGCGATTTTGCTCCTAATGCCACGTACATACGGTCGAAAAAAGTCCGACCATGTGTACGTGGCATAACTTTTTTTGCGGGAGGATTCCCCCATGCTTCGGCATATATAAATGGTGCATGTATGCCCATCATTAGAAGTGGGTGGATGAAGGGAGGTATTCTAATGGTGGGCATACCCACCGCGCCATTGGAAAATTGGGAAAGCATTTTATCACACCGATCTTGGTGTGGTCAGATGCTTTGAGGGCAGAGGAAAGATCTAGGGTCTAATAGACCCCAATTTTTTCAAAAAAAGAGTACCTGTCACTGCCTATTGCTATCATAGGGGATATTTACATTCCCTGCGATAACAATAAAAATGACAACTAAGAAAAAAAAATGGAAGCAACAGTATAAAAAAAAAATACAAAAACAAAATAAAAACAAAAACAACAAAAAAAAAAAAAAAAAAGCACCCCTGCCCCCCCTTCTCTTGCGCAAAGGCGAACACAAGCGTCGGTCTGGCGTCATATGTAAACAGCAATTGCACCATGCATGTGAGGTATCACCGCGAAGGTCAGATCGAGGGCAGTAATTTTAGCAGTAGACCTCCTCCGTGAATCTAATGTGGTAACCTGTAAAGGCTTTTAAAGGCTTTTAAAAATGTATGTAGTTTGTCGCCACTGCGTGTTTGTGCGCAATTTTAAAGCATGTCGTGTTTGGTATCCATGTACTCGGCCTAAGATCATATTTTTTATTTCATCAAAAATTTGAGCAATATAGTGTGTTTAAGTGCATTAAAATAAAAAAAAGTGTATTTTTTCCACAAAAAATGCGTTTGAAAAATCGCTGCGCAAATACTGTGTGGAAAAAAAAATGCAACACCCACCATTTTAATCTGTAGGGCCTTTGCTTTAACAATATATATAGTGTTTGGGGGTTCAACGTAATTTTCTTGCAAAAAAAAAAATATGTTTTCATGTAAACAAAAAGTGTCAGAAAGGGCTTTATCTTCAAGTGGTTAGAAGAGTGGGTGACGTGTGACATAGGCTTCTAAATGTTGTGCATAAAATGCCAGGACAGTTCAAACCCCCCCCAAATGACCCCATTTTGGAAAGTAGACACCCCAAGCTATTTGCTGAGAGCAATGTTGAGCCCATTAAATATTTTTTTTTTTGGTCCCAAGAGATTGAATAATGAAAAAAAAAAAAATAATAATTTTTTTTTACAAAAAGTTGTCACTAAATGATATATTGCTCAAACATGCCATGGGCATATGTGGAGATACACCCCAAAATACATTCTGTTGCTTCTCCTGAGTACGGGGATACCACATGTGTGGGACTTTTTGGGAGCCTAGCCGCGTACGGGACCCCAAAATCCAAGCACCGCCTTCAGGCTTTCTAAGGGTGTAATTTTTTTATTTCACTCCTCACTGCCAATCACAGTTTCGGAGGCCATGGAATGCCCAGATGGCACAAACCACCCCCAAATGACCCCATTTTGGAAAGTAGACACCCCAAGCTATTTGCTGAGAGGTATGGTGAGTATTTTGCAGATCTCGCTTTTTGTCACAATGTTTTGAAAATTGAAAAAAGAAAAAAAAAAATTTTTTTTTCTTTACTTTCTTCATTTTCAAAAACACATGAGAGCTGTAAAATACTCACCATGCCTCTCAACAAATAGCTTGGGGTGTCTACTTTCCAAAATGGGGTCATTTGGGGGGGTTTTGTGCTATTTTGGCATTTTATGGCCTTCGAAACTGTGATAGGTAGTGAGGAGTGAAATCAAAAATTTGCACCCTTAGAAATCCTGAAGGCGGTGCTTGGGTTTCGGGGCCCCGTACGCGGCTAGGCTCCCAAAAAGTCCCACACATGTGGTATCCCCATACTCAGGAGAAGCAGCAAAATGTATTTTGGGGTGCAATTCCACATATAACCATGACATGTGTGAGCAATATATCATTTAGTGACAACTTTTTGAATCAATTTTTTTATTTTATTTTTTTTTTTGTCTTTATTCAATCACTTGGGACTAAAAAAAAAAAATATTCAACGGGCTCAACATGCCTCTCAGCAAATAGATTGGGGTGTCTACTTTCCAAAATGGGGTCATTTGGGGGGGTTTTGTGCCATCTTGGCATTTTATGGTCTTCAAAACTGTGATAGGTAGTGATAGGTAGTGAGGAGTGAAATCAAAAATTTATGCCCTTAGAAATCCTGAAAGCGGTGCTTGGTTTTCGGGGTCCCGTATGCGGATAGGCTCCCAAAAAGTCCCACACACGTGGTATCCCCGTACTCAGGAGAAGCAGCAGAATGTATTTTGGGGTGTAATTCCACATATGCCCATGGCATGTGTGGGCAATATATCATTTAGTGACAACTTTGGGCAAAAAAAAAAAAAGTTTGTAATATTCCCGCAACTTGTGGCAAAATATAAAATATTCCATGTACTCAACATGCCTCTCAGCAAATAGCTTGGGGTGTCTACTTTCCAAAATGGGGTCATTTGGGGGGGGTTTTGTGCAATTTTGGCATTTTATGGCCTTCGAAACTGTGATAGGTAGTGAGGAGTGAAATCAAAAATTTGCACCCTTAGAAATGCTGAAGGTGGTGCTTGGGTTTCGGGGCCCCGTACGCGGCTAGGCTCCCAAAAAGTCCCACACATGTGGTATCCCCGTACTCAGGAGAAGTGGCAAAATGTATTTTGGGGTCCATCTCCACATATAACCATGGCATGTGTGAGCAATATATCATTTAGTGACAACTTTATGAAAAAAAAATTTATTTATTTTTTTTGTCTTTATTCAATCCCTTGGGACTAAAAAAAAAAATATTCAATGGGCTCAACATGCCTCTCAGCAAATAGCTTGGGGTGTCTACTTTCCAAAATGGGGTCATTTGGGGGGGTTTTGTACTTCCCTGCCATTTTAGCACCTCAAGAAATGAGATAGGCAGTCATAAATTAAAAGCGGTGTAAATTCCAGAAAATGTACTCTAGTTTGTAGACGCTATAACTTTTGCGCAAACCAATAAATATACGCTTATTGGCATTTTTTTTACTAATGACATGTGGCTGAATACATTTTGGCCCAAATGTTTGACTAAAATTGAGTTTATTGGATTTTTCTTATAACAAAAAGTAGAAAATATATTTTTTTTTTTTCAAAATTTGCGGTCTTTTTCCGTTTATAGCGCAAAAAATAAAAATCACAGAGGCAATCAAATACCATCAAAAGAAAGCTCTATTTGTGGGAAGAAAAGGACGCAAATTTCGTTTGGTTACAACATTGCATGACCGCGCAATTACCAGTTAAAGCAGTGCAGTGCGAAATTGAGAAAAAGACCTCTGGTCCTTTGGCTGCCAAATGGTCCGGGGCTGAAGTGGTTAAGGTCGCCCTTGTGTCCGGTGGAAGTGGTAAGGGGGTTCCTCGCAATACGTCCAGATGTGTCGGGGTGCTTCCTGGTGCATCAGGATGGTAATTCCTTGTCACATTTAGGGATGAGCCGAACACCCCCGGGTTCGGTTCGCACCGGAACCTTCGAACCGACCGAAAGTTCGCGCAAATTTTCGAACCCTATACGTTATAATGGACGCGAACGTTCGAAATCAAAAGTGCTAATTACAACGGCCAATATGCATGTTAATGTCATAAAACAGGTTTGGGGACCCGGGTCCTGCCCCAAGGGACATATATCAATGCAAAAAGAACTTTTAAAAACTAACGTTTTTTCGGGAGCAGTCATTTTAATGATGCATAAAGTGAAAAAAAAAAAGTGAAATTTTCCTTTAAATATGGTACCTGGGGGGTGTCTAAAGTATGCCTGTGAAGTGGCATGTGTTTCCCGTGTTTAGAACTGTCCTTGCACAAAATGACATTTGTAAAGGAAAAAAAGAAGCCATTTAAAACCACTTGCGGCTTTAATGTCATGTCTTGTCCTGGCCGCCATATGGCTGAAAATCCTTGAGAAAAATGGCATGGCTACCCCATCACCCACCCCCCCCACCCCAGGCCCTTTGGGTCTTGTATGGATATTAAGGGGGACCCCGCACCCAAAATAAAACCCTATACCTACAACCCTATATACTCTGAACAGCAGTATATAGGTGGTGCAAACAAGACACGGACTGTAGGTTTGTTCTTAAGTAGAATCTGAACAGGTACATTATGAAGTGTAGCTCCATCCCAAAAAAATCTATTTTTAAGCTTTTTGGAGAACATAGGGGGGGTTATCACCCCTGTAACATTTGCTGTCTTTGAACATCTGTTCAGAACATGTCACCTCACTTTCCGTCCCAATGACAAATGTTTTTGGAAAAGTGGGGTTTTAATTGAAACAAGGATTGGTGATAATAAAGCATCAGTAGAGAGGAGATACCTTTTTCCCAAATTAAATCTAACATGATAGAATTTCCCTTCCTAGGGGTAGATTTCCTCTCACTTCCTGTTTTCTCTTTCCGTTTGCAAGTAGGAGTCGTTTGTAAGTTGGATGTTTGAAAGTAGGGGCCTGCCATATATACTCTGCAGAAATTTGCCCTATTAGATGTTGGTGTAGCCACAAGACTGGTGGGCACAGGAATGGGCCCTGCTGTGAGTTAATAGATCAAGATTTGTACTTGCATGCACCTGTTGAACCGGGCAGAAAAATTGGGCCTTTGGTGGTGGTGGTGGTGGTGGTGGACGGTGTTGCCACAAGACTGTAAGCCCTCACAGTTACTCTTGGTCGGCGCAGGAATGGGCCCTGCTGTGAGTTATTAGATCAAGATTTGTAATTGCATGCACCTGTTGAACAGGGCAGAAAAATTGGGCCTTTGGCGGTGGTGGTGGACGGTGTTGCCACAAGACTGTAGGCCCTCATAGTTACTCTTGGTGGGCGCAGGAATGGGCCCTGCTGTGAACTATTAGATCAAGATTTGTAATTACACGCCCCTGTTAAACAGGGGCTGAAAAATTGTGCCTTAGGCATTGGTGCTGGTGCCACAACACTGCAACCCCTCACAGATACTGTACTCTTAGCACAGCAATGAGACCTGTTGCAAAGCATTGCCTAAAAATTGTAATTACACGCCCCAATAGGGGCTGAAAAATTGTGCCTTAGGCACTGGTGCCACAACACTGCAACCCCTCACAGATACTGTACTTGGAGCACAGCAGTCACACCTGTTGCGAAGCATTTTTTAAAAAATTGTAATTACACGCCCCTGTTAAACAGGGGCTGAAAAATTGTGCCTTAGGCATTGGTGCTGGTGCCACAACACTGCAACCCCTCACAGATACTGTACTCTTAGCACAGCAATGAGACCTGTTGCAAAGCATTGCCTAAAAATTGTAATTACATGCCCCAACAGGGGCTGAAAAATTGTGCCTTAGGCACTGGTGCTGGTGCCACAACACTGCAACCCCTCACAGATACTGTACTTGGAGCACAGCAGTCACACCTGTTGCGAAGCATCTTTTTAAAAAATTGTAATTACACGTCCCTGTTAAACAGGGGCTGAAAAATTGTGCCTTAGGCATTGGTGCTGGTGCCACAACACTGCAACCCCTCACAGATACTGTACTCTTAGCACAGCAATGAGACCTGTTGCAAAGCATTGCCTAAAAATTGTAATTACACGCCCCAACAGGGGATGAAAAATTGTGCCTTAGGCACTGGTGCTGGTGCCACAACACTGCAACCCCTCACAGATACTGTACTTTGAGCACAGCAGTCACACGTGTTGCGAAGCATTTTTTAAAAAAAATGTAATTACACGCCCCTGTTAAACAGGGGCTGAAAAATTGTGCCTTAGGCACTGGTGCTGGTGCCACAACACTGCAACCCCTCACAGATACTGTACTTGGAGCACAGCAGTCACACGTGTTGCGAAGCATGTTTTAAAAAAAATGTAAGTACACGCCCCTGTTATACAGGGGCTGAAAAATTGTGCCTTAGGCACTGGTGTGGTGGCATGGATCATTGAGGAGGAGGAAGAGGATAGTCAGTGAACATAACAGGACAGTCACTCAGCATCAGCATAGGCAGTCTTGAAGGGATGTGACATTATAAATTATTCTGTTATATCCGCTTCAGGTGCCTGGTAGCTGGTGGTGATCCAAGACTGATTCATTTTGTGGACAGGCGCACCCTATGATCGGTGACAAATCCTCCAGCAGCACTGAATGTGCGTTCGGAAAGAACGCTGGAGGCAGGACAGGCCAGTAGCTCAATTGCATACTGTGCAAGCTCTGGCCAGTGATCCATCCTCAGGACCCAGTAAGCCAGAGGATTTTCGGTGGGAAAGGTGTCCAAGTCTGACCTTGCCCCAAGGTTTTCCTGTACCATGTATATCAGACGCTGGCGATGGTTGCTGGAACCGATCATACCTTGGGGCTGCAGACTAAAAAATTGTTTGAACGCATCGGTCAGACGTCCACCTTCCCCACCGCTCCTTCTGCTACTGACCGAAGCCTCAGCAACTCATCGTCCAGGACCAGGAGTTTGTAACCTCCCAGTTTCTGGGAACGCGTTGCACAGACCTTTCTGCAAGGCCTCCCTGAGATGTCTCATCCTCTGCTCCCTCTGCGACCGCAAGATAAGGTCCGCAACCTTACCCTTGTACCGTGGATCAAGGAGAGTGGCCAGCCAGTAATGGTCCCTCTCCTTGATCCGAAGAACACGAGGATTCTTCCGCAGGCTTTGCAGGATCAGGGAGGCCATGCAGCGTAGGTTAGCTGAGGCATTCGGTCCGGAGTCTTCTGGGTCACTGAGGATGACATGATCGCCAGCCACCTCCTCCCAGCCACGTACAAGTCCACTGGTTTGTTGGGACTGTACATCATCCCTAAAAGACTGCTGCTGCTGATGCTGATACTGTGCTCAAAGAGTTTGGGGGACTCCTCGGGAGGACATGGTGGGTCTAGGGAAGGGGTGGC